>JTDE01001360.1:67048-111887 GCA_014338405.1 Paragonimus skrjabini miyazakii | reverse complement strand
TTTCGAAAGGGGCCGACTGGAAAGTCTATGGGAATGCGACATCTGCGATCAATCGTAAAATTTAGCTGTTTACGTGATTTTGGTGAATACTTCACAGGAAAGACTAACCAATATCTATCTAATCGGATCAGTGCGCACATCTCAAAGTAGTGGGAATCACGGGTGGTCACTCTTTCTGTACTAGCCGTCTCACACGGTTGAGCTTCATTCTTTTCAGCCGCTGAATTCACATTGAAGGAGAGTTGCAGGGTAGGCCTTACAGACGCCTTCACTGTCCTGGTTTACAGTACAAAAGAAACGCACCTTTTAAATTGCTAGGGGATTACAGATCAAAAACACAAATCCCTCTTCGTCTTCTCGTGGGCCGTTCGCGTTCAAGCTCCACTTGCCCTCTTTGTATGCCAATACACTGTTTACCTGAGGGATTAACCATCTCATTGTTTGCCAGTGTTTCACTCCCATCACTTGATTTCCGAAATTTTGGATAGAATAGCAATGGCATCGTTGCGCGAGTAAGGTTGGTGCAACCGCAGTGGTTTTGATTCAGTCAACAAATCACAGTTACGTCTTTTAATTTTATGTAATTGAGATTGCGTAACCGTGTAGTTTTTATTTAGAATAATTCTAGTAAACGTAATATGTTTCTATCATCTTTACGGTTTTGTTTTCACCCTAAAAGTGTAGACCCACAGGGATGTTTTCCAGTTATCATCCTACGTGCCTCCACTAAACTAGAACATTACGACTACAAAATTTAGATGTAGTCGCTTTGCGTCTGTGTACGTTTTCGATGAGAACTATTTCTTCTATGTCGAGAGTGTTTTTAAGAAAGCGCGCTATCTGTTAAAGTGGGTTATTTAACAAACATGGTTAGGTGCCATCTTAAAGGCCACTTGTATGCCAACTCACATGATCAGATAGTTAATCTCATACTTCTGGCAGGTTTATTAGCCCACAAAACTCAGTCGTATCCGCAGCCTTCTCTGGAATCAGGAGTCCACAGCTGAATATCCCAATCTCATTAGTACTCTACGGGAATGTTATCCAGAACATTAAAAGCATTCGATGAGCAGTTGAATTCTAAGCAGCTACAGTTTATAACTCAAAACTCATTGACATTTAATAACGTGATATTAAAGAACGGAACTGTAGGTATTTCTAGAAACTACGATAACACCATAATACTGTACTGGCTATTCACAATACAGCATATGACATTAAAAACTGTGAGGTGTCAACACTAGGGATTGCGAAAAAAACAATGATGGAGAAGTAACAAAGTACTGTTTCGCAGTATCCCAGTCTCATTTGTCGTCAACTTAGTGTTTTTTATCCCCTCAGAGTGATAAGTACTTGGTTTAGGAAATAGTTATATTCATTTTACTATAGAACTACAAACCTCTGTAGTAATCACAAGATACGAAAGATTTTGTCTACTAAGGCCAATATTCGAATTCAGAAAATAGAACCGCAAAGATTGACCTTTACCGTCAACCAAAAGTAAAATAAAACGCACGTGACGTAAAGCAACATGTGAACAAAGTAGGGAAACGTAAAATGCAAACTGAATAAGATCAC
This sequence comes from Paragonimus skrjabini miyazakii, assembly GCA_014338405.1. Taxonomy (NCBI): domain Eukaryota; kingdom Metazoa; phylum Platyhelminthes; class Trematoda; order Plagiorchiida; family Troglotrematidae; genus Paragonimus; species Paragonimus skrjabini miyazakii. The sequence continues at coordinate 110,309 of JTDE01001360.1, read as the reverse complement.
TGAAGGATACAGTACAAGACGTTTCCAATAGTCAAGTAAAATATATTGCAATGATCTGAGTAGAACGAAATAACGTCTGAATAACAACGTTGTTCATCGTCAGGCCCGTTATGTAACAGTGTTATGAAGACGAACCGAGTAAAATAAGTGATGGTTTCAACTGAGGCCAAGCTCGTAGTAAACAGGAATTAAAACAGCATATTGCTATAGTTGGTTTAAAATTAAGAAACGAGTGTATCAGCGCTTATGTGATCGATTACGATGTGGATGGTAGACAATGAGAATTATAAAATCTGAAACAAGTGATTCTGAATGCACATGGGGATTAGTGAAGTGAAATTCGATCACCTCAAATGTGGTCAGAATTCGACATCACACGGCCTATGATTACTTGTCATTCACTCGGTAAATCGGGTTGCCGGTTTGATGGCCCGAAAAGAATTAACAAGATATCTTTTATTTACACTGATCAGTGTATTGGTAGGTCCACTGTCAATTCATGCTACATGATGTTTACGGATTGTACCGGGTAATTTTCTGGTCATGCTGTCTATATAACTAATGATACAGCAGCTAGGAAATGGATATGTAGAGAACTGAAAAGCATAACCAGTCACGTAACTTGTAACTTGGTTAGTGTTGTAAACCCTCCTAAACAATAGTCTTGTTCGTCCTTGCTATCGCAATGCGCTTGGCAGAATTCGGATTCTCCTCCCGTTAATAATTCACACGAAAAACTAGGTCCCGAAAAGTACTGCGACTGTTCCCGTATTCGTTCCCAAGACAAGCCAAAAGACGCGTACAAAAAAATGCTTTGTTCCGCCCCAAAACCTGTGCGGCTAAGGCGACAAGGACAAAGTACTTATAGGGTGCGCAATGGCCATAAGAACATTCCAGAATCATAAAAAGAGAAGGACATTTGTCGGAAAATTTAGTTAGGGTCACTAATGGGCACAACGGAGTAAAAGTCTGACGGGTAAAAACTAGCAAAGGCCACCCTCTCGGCCGCTCTGAGCAGGTCCGCAAACCAGAACAAAGTCAATCGTTTTTTCCTTTCTTACGGCGGAGGCGCCTTGGTACGGTAACAGGATGGGCGCCCTAACAGTTAGCCGCAATAGATACTCGCAATCTGGTTGCACGGACGATTGTGTTGACAACAGTAGTCAACCTTGTTAATGTCTGTCCTTTGGCTGTTGAAAAATCGCTGACGAAACACACTTTAACAAAGAGGAGATCAAGGACCTTACCAAAATGTCCACGATCGAATTAACAACAGATAAAAAAGAGCATTAACATTGGGTGTAAGGAAAATGTTCCTTTTTTCGTAGAAGTCACATTGAGATTTCTTGTAGATGGTTTGCGAGATTGTGTAGAGGAGGTAATGACAACGTGAAAAACGTTGCAGTGTGCTTTGGCCTGATGACCAGTGTCAGTCAATCGGCGATCGTTCGGATCAAAAGTTCAACCGTCAGTTTGGAGCAATCAGCAATTGTATAAAGAAAAAAGGTCTGTTTTTCTTCTAACAAACTGGAGCGGCGAATATGTAGAGACGGTTAAGAAAAACAGAGAGTTGAAATGTACGGACGCTCGATCGTACAACTGCAATTTGATTGGCTATTTGCAATAAAAATAAACCGTCAATTCGGTAGTGCATTTGCCTCAGAAAATATTGACTGAAATATTCCAAATTCGTTTTGTGCAGCTGACGTTCGTTACTACCCGTGGGTAAGCATAGACTCAAACCATATGTTCTCCCAAAAACTGTGTGAAGCAGTGTATTGAAATTCGTTTTGCTCATTTCGTTAGAAACTGCACTTTATAACGCATTTATTCCGCGTTAGAGAACCACAGGCCTGTATAACAATTCCTTAAAACGTATGTCTTGTATCAAACCATTTCTAGGATAATCAGTCAGTAAAATTGGCAATTCTTTAAGTTTGACTAAGACTCGAGCACGAATCTTCGGGGCTTTCTTCTTTGGAGCATACCTAAGATTTCTTCGAGCTACGGTTTCACGACGAAACTGAGTGACACTGCGGTTAGAACGGGATAATCGTAGTCCAACTCATTTTGATTTAATGACGATGAGCAAAACGAAATTATGCAGTGAGATTTCATAGCACAACTGGGGGTTGTATCTTACCGGTCTCCTCCAGTAAAGCATGTGCTTTGAAAACCTGGATTATGTTTAAAGATACGATCGAAGGGAAAACAGTTCATTTGTTTTGACAGTGTAACGTTTTGTCTACTCTCATCTCAGTCACAAACTTAAGACAAGCAGAATATATGTAGCAAACAAACGGAGAGAGACAGGGATTAGATCAACCAAAACTCACGCCAAATATGGTCATTGACGCCACCACAGCCAGACAAGATGCTTTAATCACTTTTTCGCACACAACGACGGTTAGTGAGTTCTGATCAGTAAATTCGCTAAAAATCAATAGGTAGTGTGGCAGATTTATGAATTTAGATGAGACCCAACTGTGAAAAGTCAGGGCTTCGGCTGGATTCGAACCAGCAACAGACACACCATGCCTCAACGCGGCAAGGGCTCTACTTATTAGTAATACAAATTCTATACTCAACAGTGGCATTGGTGGATTCCAGCGTGAACTGTTTGAGAAATCCTGCCGGGGCAGTCGATCCCCTGGATCATTTGGTGGATTCCATATGAGAGAGTGGGACTGGTGGGTAATCGAGTCCAAATGTGAAATTTCCGAGCTCCTGGCGTGGTTTCGTAGCTCAGCTGGTAGAGCCCTTGCCGCGTTGATGCATGGTGTGTCTGTCACTGGTTCGAATCCAGTCGAAGCCCTGACTTTTCACAGTTGGGTCTCATCTAAAAGTCAATAGCTTCGGGTTCTAATTGTTTAATAACATACTGAATGAGCTAATTGAGTCAGCTTGGTGAAATGTTGTCATGGGGAGCCAGGTAACAGAGTGGATGGAATTTCGAGTAACCGATGGATCGATTTGAGATTGTTGTGTCCCCCGTTGTTTTAACCATATCGAGGAGCGTTCTGCTAGTCGTTGAAAATGCGATCAGTCTGTTCTGTCTAAGTGAACGTTACTACAATTGCAAGTGAACTGGTAAACAAAATGAGAGAATATGGTGAGATAAACTGTGTTCGCGGTTATGTAGAACGTATTCCTTCGCGGTTTGAGCCAAGAATAACTGATCGACAGAATGCGTACAAGAAAGGACAGACATCAATTTGTGGTTGATATCATTTGACTTAGAATATGTCAAGATGCAGTGATCTAGTAATTTTGTCGAGTCCATATTTGCGATTTTTGTCACTGAACCAATATAAAAATAAACGAGCATCACACTTTTCATTTTCGGACCAGCAATTATTTCTGTCAAACAGGTGGGCAATCTACGGCTTACAATATTCAGAGAAATGATGTGCAAAATATACTGCGCTCTCACAGTTCTTTTACGGGACGTATCAACCAAAACTGCGTTTTGTTTTTTGCATAAAACTAAAGGCGAATAGGGGTAATGATTTTTCACAACAGTCACTAAATCAGCATCTTCATCTCCCGCCTCATTGACTGTCTTTATTTATTTGCCCCGGCACAGCATGACATGTTATAACATTTCGAGGTCACTTATTTTGTATGCCTCATGTACGATTACCATCATGATGCTTCGGATTAGTAATACGAATCTTACTAGTGACCTGAAACTCACCTTATATCATGCCGTCAAACTATCAGTTGTGTTCATCATTTGCATTCAGGTCACATGGGTTCTTACAAATGCCAGGTGTTTAGTGGCTACCGTTACAGTTCAGGAACAGGTTTTTATCGCCCGTGGCATTTAACGTTTTGTTACCCGTATGTATTCCAACTCTGACCACAGCGTGACTCAGTCGATGACCTTTTCACACACACTGTCTGATAAGCTTGGCATACATGTGCACATGAAAATAACCCGATAGACACTATTTGTGAACAATTTTTGTGGCTTATATTTACATTTACAAGCATTTATGGGGTTACGGAGCCAGTTACGCTGTCTATCAACTGGATTGCTATGGGTGGTCCACATTGATCACTAAGTATGAATTATTTATAAATCGCACAACCATCACTGCACTGGTCTTTGTCAAGTACTGATAATCTAATGTAGGAGAGTACTCACTGTACATATTGATTTACCAGGTTAGCTCTGGTTTTCTATTCTCATTAGTTCACACTAAATGACACGACAGGCAAACAACAGTTAATCATACACATTGGCGTCTGTTGTCATAAGACACATACCTTCATTCTGATTAGAATGAAATGTTCTGAGGATGGTAAAATTACTTGTTGGAGCTTTTAAACTACCCGGGTTTTTTCCAACTCTACTAACGATCACCTAAGTTACCGGTTTATTTCTTTTTCTCTAAATTGCTTGAAACACCTATCTTCAACCCGCGGTGTAAAGGACTGCTCAGCCCTTTACATATGACTTTATACATGGGGTTTAAATGTACGGGAATGCCGTAGAAAGCTTGCTTACCGCAATGTGGAAACACAATTCCAGTAAGTATTAGGGAATGAATCAAACTGGAGCTTTTCAACTGCCTTGGAAAGTATCTTAAGTACTAAGTTAGGCCCCTTGGTCATCGGTAAGCAGCTCAGGGACGAACTGAGATCGTTTATACCTAACATGCTTCAGTGCTGTTCATCAGTGAGGAGACCCATCGTTTTGTATCGAAAAGTGTACCCAATTCTCCTTCGATTGCAAAGATGCCTTTTCTTGCACATGATGAATGACTGGGCTATTTGGAATTTGTTCCTAACGGCGCTAATTCGGTTAGATGATATCTGTTCGTCATAACGCTCATCAGTAATGTTACAAAAGCACCTTCAAGTCAATTATCGGTTATTTTGCAGATTCCACACAAGGGCATATCGATTTATTGGACTCCACTAATGGACTTTATTTCTCAATCACACAGTATTGAAACACTCGTCTCAAAATTCCACCCCACAAGTAACTCTACTTTCTCAAGTTATCACTGTATTACTGGTAGGCATTTGTGCAGATATGGTTACTTAAAAGAAGCTTAATTGCGAAAAATCTGTGTTTCATCTTGATTCGAATCGGTGAAAGAAAAAGATTGCCCAGACGATGCTGAGTCATGTAGCCAGGCAGCAATCTCAGAAGTTTTACATTTGGGTCTAGTTGGTTACCTAAATCACTTTGTTATATGTAATTCACAAATGATCCAACAGATTGATTGCCCAATCAGTTCACGTTGGATTCCACCAACTTTATGGGTGATCATTGAATTAGTACTAATGATACATAGTTTATCAAATTTGATAATTCAGAAGAGATGTGAATGTGTTACTGTTCAGTATATGATTTATGCACCTTCCGTTGACGTTATCTTGTCCAACCTCAATGATATACTTAGTGACAGCCCCTCGATGAGATCTCGTTAAAGATTGTTTTTAAAGTGCTACGATCAAGTCGGACAGTGAACTAGGCTATGTTTAGTTTTTTCCCCCGATAGGTTCAAAACGTGTCTCACTAGGTTGGTATTTAGTGTCAGTAATGAATCGGAGATCATCTTGTTCTGAAGGTTACCTGAAATTTATGAACTAGTTGAAAACAATGTGCGGGTTGCTCATAAACTTGGAAACCAATTTAGTTCAATTCAAGTATTACTAGCAGAAGGTCGTTCGTATAAATTTCCTGGTAAAAGCATCTATTAACAGTGCAATCCAGGAAGACCAATCCATTGTTAACAACCTACTAAATCGAATCACTCTGCTAGATGGTACCTAATCTGAATTCGAGTCTGGGTTGTCTCTATTTTGATCTTGAAACAACTCCCGAGTGTGAATGGGGACATTAACTGCTCACTCCTAATGAAAACTTCTCAAGTAACATCCTTTCATTACACACGCTGACTTTGCGTTTGATTGTTCCTATAGAACTATGACAGTTAAGACTCTTGTGTTATCACTAACCTTCTATATTGTCTAACATCTAAGTACAATAGACTTTTATTTTGAAATATGTACCGTAGACACCAATCCACTTAGAATTTTCAGTTCATCAAATGATCAACTGGATGATCATAGTTTTCTTAGGTACTGTGAGTTAATGTCTCACAGTCTAGTAGATTGACAAAGCACCTTCTATACGCGTTCTAAGCGGTTACAGCTCAACTGCTATGGAATTGCTTGAAGCATATGACTACTCTACTGGTGATCATGATCTCTTCGACGGAATGACCGTGTAGTCGTAATTGTAAACTCAGCCCTTTTTTCAAGTTTACTTGTAGACGATTGGAAGCTACGCTAATACGAATCGCCAAATACGATTATTCATAAAGTTGTTTGTTTCTGAATAGCACATAACACTCTCCGATCGTAAAATGAGGGTGTAGAAATATTCGTCACTGTTTTTACGTCCGGATATTATGGACCCTAACCTACCGACCGTCGACTTTGGTGTGATACATTACCAAAACCTAAGGTTCTACCTAACGTACAGCAGTAACTTACCAAGAATCAATCAACAGCCAGTCCAAATTCAACCTGATTTCATATTATAGGCTCGCAATTCAATACCATGTACGGATAATTATGTTTTACTGGCATAGTTTATTGTTTCCGTGTCTACTTAGCCTTCTGTTGTTTGTCTTAGAAAGAAGAGGGACGGCGGCTAGACAAATACAACTGATCGTACTCGGTTCGGCACACTGAGTCCAGACATCAAAGACACCGTCGACCGCCACTGACCCGCCGCGTCCCCCTTCGGCACACACAAATGTGCGCACACGCTCAAGCGCGTGCGCTGAAACGGTACTTATTAAAATCGGCACAGGCTAAAGATCAAAGCGACAAGTAAGAATTGAAACAAAGTTATCAAAGTGGAGAGCGTGAGAGAAAGAGCGGAGGTTTTTGCAATTATTGGCTTGCGACTGAATGTCATTCGTTCTGGTGGTGTGGTGACATGTGTAGTTGCTCTAATCTTTGATCTGGGGTTAGAAACTGCAACATGAATTTGCATCCATGCACACACGTACACAACCATACACTTATACACATGCATGTGATCTGCGAGTGACGACGAACGTAAGTGGTTCACAAATTAGTGTAGCTGAGATAAACCGTAGCGTGTTTTACAAGTAGCTAGTGAAGTGAGAATATGTTTTTTGATACATTCGATCAGTGACCTGACCGAATCACATGAACCGAAATGAAATTGCTCTGTTTTTGGCCCCAGGGAGCGTACGGCGAGCCGATTTAGCGCAACTGAGTTGTGGTTCTTATGGCTGTTTCCAGCCGCTGAGATTGGACAGGATGTCGAAAGCTCACTATTGATCAGACCGGGAATTAAACAGCGTCCCGTATCCTCAGGAAGCGAGAACGATTACCATATTTCCAAAGGTTCCGAATCTAACTGTCTATTCATAATTGCCCCCGTATATTATTAAAATTAATTTATTATCTTGCAGGAAGCCCCCCCCCCAATAATGTACTGCTTATAGTCTATAAGGATCTCCCGGAAAACTGTGAAAACGTACATAGGTGATAATTTGGCCATCAATGTTTATTCATATTGGCTTAGTAACTTCGGATAGAAACGAAACTCGAGCGTAACACTAGTTTTCAAAAGGGCCGACAAAAGTGGTCTAACAAAATGTGGTAACTACTCTCACCTATGAGTGGTGTCCCCGACTACTCCTCGCTAACCCTAAAATTACTTCCCGGTTATTGCTTAGTTCGATTGTGTAGGTTGATGTTCTCCAAGCTGTGGAATGCTTTACCTATCCATCCGGGATCTTTTGGTTTCATCAAACTTTGTATATTCACAAAATTACGGTGGTTAAAACAAGTAAGAACCGTTACAGCTGAAGCTAGTACCTGTGATTAACACGACTGTTTCACAAATATAAAGACCAGAGTGTAATTTCATATCCATACGAGGATACACATTGCTGATTGGCTGAAATAGGATTGAAACTCGATTCAGTTGCTCTTTTGTAAAGAGGGCTAACCGACAGGCTTATCTGAAAGCAATGGATGTAATCAACGGTAGGTTGTGTTCAATTTGTAACAATCTAACTTCCCAAACTCCAGCCATTACCATGGATCCTATGTAGGGATATTCGATTACACTTAGTTTGTTGAACGAAGCCGGATTCACAGAATCCTGAATGTGTATTTCTATGGTCAAGTCTGATCGTGTGCTTTTGCAAATGTATCTGTCCTCACAATCTACCACAGTAACGTGTATCCAGCCCACTTAATACTACCTTCATTATACATGTAAAAATTTTCAAACAATCCTCACTACCTATTGTGTCTCGTCGGCACTTGACTCATGACATGCGCTAGTGATTATCATCGTCTGATACGGATGTATAAGGATACACAACATTTTCTATCATCACTGGTCATGCTAGGTGAAGCTTTGCTAGGGCCAGCAGCTACATTAACTCAAGCGAATATTGTATGCGGGTACCATACTAAGTGTGACAATCATTGTTGCGGTCTTCTGACAGCCCAAACGCATTTTGACAACCGCATACGGCACGCTAATGTTCGTGTGCGTATGAAACACTACTAGCTACCGCATCAGGTAAATGACAGTCGGAAAACAGTAGCAACAATCTAGTGAAGTACCGAACACAGTGTAAAATTGCTACTGTTTCATGATTCTTAGTCAAGGCGTTCTTTTTACGACAAGCCTAATCTTTGTTTGAAGTCATCAGGCAGACATATTTACCCACGCACTTCAGTACCAGTTCACAAAGTGTCACGTGAAAGTGTGTGGACAAAAGGAAAACATTATATGGATATCGTAGCTTTAGCGCGTTAGATAGTGCCGTAACAGACAAAACGGTATGCCATGCTTTTGCTTAGTACCCTGACATTAGTGGGTACCTTGTTACCACGGGAAAAACGAAGGTTTTCCCATCTGAATAAACGACATTTAATGTACCGTGAATAGTTGTGCTATGATCATGTTCAAACGCTGGTGTTCATTCACTTTTAACCAACTCAAGTTCAGGCATATAATTCAATAATAACGGTTGTCTTATTCTTGAAAAAGATAAGTGTATTACGTTTGACCGACATCTAACGATTTCCAGTATGCGTCGGAAATTACATAAAAGCCTAAGTTACACATATCGACAGAGACATTTATTAACTTGTTAAAGTATCTGAAACTACCGAGTGTTTGTATCCAATTCAAAAATGTAACAATCCGGTCGTATCAAGAAATGATATCCAATAGTATAACGTGGAGACTCACATATCATAAGAAGTGAGTGAACAATGACAATTATTTTCAAGTTGAACATCACTCACAATTGATCGCAGCTGTCGCATCCCCATAGACTTCCCAGTCGGCCCCTTTCGAAAAGAAGCACTAGACTCGAGTTTCGCCCTCATTAGAGCTCGTCAGTAGTGCATATCATCGCCACTGCCGGGACTTGAACCACGGATATGTTGTTCATGAGGCAACCGTGTTTACCACTGCGTCATTGACCTCACGTTAGGCACGACCGAATTATCTCATGTGAAACGCTCAACCACTTTCGCTTGTAAGTAATGATCAGGTTGCCCGATCGTCTGGAAATGGAGACACAGTTATTGTCTGTTAACTCCAATCGATAACCCCGCATATCTTTGTTTTGATTCTGCGAATAACGATAAATGTAGGGAACAAGACAGAGGAGGATAATACGATCATTTTACAAGCAAAATAGTGCATAGATAGTTTGCTGTTGTGTATTTAACGATTCCATATTGTTCAACGTGCTGCATAGCACTGAGTGGTCATTCCCTTCGATTTGCTGTGTAGAACTATTTTACAATACCTGTGTAGATGTTGTGGCAGTATACGTGACCAAGAACCATGCAACCCAATAAACAGGATGATGTGTTGGACGCATCGACACTGGCGTTGCTGACGTAGATGACCATGCTGGTCTTTTAATGTCAGACAACTGTTTAGGTGCTAACTGTCAGGAGTTGTGTCGGGTGTTGATCGATTAAACACGGCCGCTTTAATACTTCACGTGATCCCTTGAAAAGTAAGACAAAATTTTAGCAACGTTGCGAGACTTTGCCGTTTTGAGCACCACATGTTAGAGACGTAATTGGCCTGAATACGTATACGACATGTTCAACAAGTTACCTAAGGAACATTTACGGACAAAGGCATTAGGTCGTTATGATGAGTGTAATATGATTGGTCAGTTGAGCAAACAATGACCTCAGTTTCGGAGGAAGTCGTTTGCATCCCCACAGACTATAGTACAGGTAAAACACAAAAATCCTCCATTAACATGTATGAAAATGAAGTGGGTTTTCTGGCTTTCAAACCCAGCAACACTGAATTCATATTCAACTCCATATTTTCTGAATTCATCGGTTGAGCGTTTCCATGTTTAGTGGCAATTCACTCATCAATCTAGACACGTCATCTGTACAGAATGCTTTTGATCTGACCGCCGAAAAACTAAAGTATGTTCAACAAAAGACATAGAAGCTTAGTGATAAGACTGGAATGGCAGGATCAAAGTAAATACCCAAATTGGATAACCTATAAAAATATGTTGCACAAGCTTCTGCTTTCATCCACCACATGACAAACACGTAGGTTTATTATATTTAAACAAAACATTTTTTAAGTTTCCACCAACATAATCAGCTAATTTCTACTAGAATTCGGCTTCTGGAAAAACCACAAGGACTAACAGTTAGACAAGTTTATTGAAATGTCCAAATTTAAAAGTTGACGGCTTGGTGTGGGAGCTACCTTCGACAAAAAACAGGGCACTTAACAACCCACAAGCTGAGAATAAATTTCCTTTAGATAATCCACTTCTGGCGTTTAAATGTACATACATATACGCATTTTACAGGTGTGGAATAATCTAAAACCTACTAATCTCACGTTATGAATTGAAATCTTTAAAAAGGACAGGAGGAATACGTTTTACCGGTTCTTTCCGAAGGAAAAAATAGCGACCTCTAGTAACGGACTTCACGAACATTGCTCTAAACAGTACACTGAAGACACTAAAATAAAAATGGCACATAATCCCAATATTTTCCCCTGTTTATCTTTAAACCGATGTTCGTTTATCTAATTCTTGCACATTTAGATTTATCGGGTCTAAACGAAGTTTACACTGACAGACGTTTGTGTTGCGAGTCGTAGCTTTTAATTACGTAAACCCCAGTCATCAGAACATCGCTTTTGTGTCCATACAATTCGTTTTAATTGTGTAAACGTAGTGCAACTGTAAAAATCATAAACAGTTTCAGACTAAGACAGCCTCTGATGCGTATGAAAAGCGCGTTTCTCATTCGATTTGGATTAAAAAGCGTTCTTGAAGATTCCGAGTTTAGATAGGTACTTCTGTCAACCGGCAACGTTCCCCTTAGAATTTCACAAAACCAGAACCACTGAACAGATCGAGTAAGTAACACTGATGTTTTAGGGTGGCAGTCACATTAGAAACATGGCTTCAACATTCCACAATCTAACACTAATCAGTAAGGTTTACCTTAAGCCCGGGTGGGCAAGCTCAATGAGTCCTCACTGAGAACATACTAGTGTGCACACGTCTAATTCGATTAACGTTTATGTCATTATGACGTTTTTGATTTCATACACCATTTAATGTCAGCAGCTTCCTTAATGTACATTTGGATTACAGTTAGGAAGTAGATTTTATGCACTCTGGCTGATACCAGTAAAATTGTTGTCAAACGACACTCGATCGCAAATATGTGGGTTATTTTTTTGGCCTAACATACGGTCACGATGGTTAGTTAACAGCTCAGGTTGTTCAATAACACGAATTGGAAACAAAAGAAGTCTATGATGCAACATTGTTGATGTTTGATTGTACCGTAATTACAGTATCTTGAAAAGATAATGGGTCATTACTTGAAAACGACACTTTGTTGTCGTAAGACAAAGGGAAAAAGCATCAGGTTAACGATGAACCTGAAGAAAGGAGTGGGATTTACTGTTTGAAGCACTCCCTATCCAAACCCATACAGTTATAGTCGTGGTGCAAACAGTTAAAACCAGACAAGTGAGAATAACTTAGAATTATTAGTTTCATCAATCTATTTGAAAGCAAATCTCAGAAGAAGATAATTCTGGGATGCTACATTTTACTGCATTCATACTATTCCTTACCAATCAGTCTGTAAACTATGGAATAACGAATGTATCATATTAGACCGGAGCAACAATAAATAGACTTGTGCGTAGTTAAAATTCTGAAACACGGTTAATTTCATGGGATAAAAGAGAAGTGAAAAAGATGTGAGAATACTTGATGTGTGTCAGATATTTGAGGCTCAGTTACATTATGGACATCTAATAGAGAAAGTGAAAAAACTGCTAAAAACTCGCAAAACTGGTATACATTATTCAGTACTCTGGAAGATGTACGTCACTGAATAACACTATTGCACCATATGCTTAAAATCATTAAAGACCTGAGCACCATCAATGTTACCGTAACTTGCTTTTAATTGCCTAGGTTTGATTTTAGACCCGTGATCAACAGAACTTTGACCAAGTTCAATATATACTGACTCTAACTGTGTGAAAGAAGTGTAAACCAGTTATAACGATCTCGACAGTTCTAATCGAATTTGTTAATTTCACTGAGACTGCTATATTTGCTACCCGGGAAGAAGAAGACCTGACACTTCAGAATGGCTAGTAAAACGATTGCACAGCAACAAACATAGAAGTGGACCTCCTACTGAGTTCCTACATCATTAATCGCTCGTCATCGAATAAAAATGAGACCTAGATCGGTCTTTTTGCATTATAACCCTGTAACATAAGTAAAATTGATAACTGTTGAGATTGGTAGAAGCTCTGTTGCTCACATTTCTACAACCGAACCTAGGCGTTGTAAAGTGGGTTAATATAACGTTGAATCTGTCTAGGTCTTTAGTAGTTCCAAGCATGTGAGCTAATACTTTACTTTATTTTCCTTCTGTGATTAGATATAATTGGTTCTTTTTGTTATACATTACAGAATACACGATTGTGGCTCACAGCAATGCAGGAGCTAATATTAGATTTAGTTGCCCGATTTGTATTTCCAAGTGACACCAAGGCGGTATTCCCAAGAAAGCTTGCAATTTACCGTTTTTGATTTCAGTAGTCCCAATTTCCTTAGAGAAAACCTAGCCATGACACCCAGATGGATTGGTCGACACATGTTTCATCTTCTCTAGACGTAGACTATGTGAGCCACAAAACCACTGAACTAGGAAAACAAGATGATGAACCATGTCCAGTCAACAGGTCTCTCGCCTACTCTCTGGCGTAAATTAATGATGGGAAAAATCGCTCACGGTGGTTATGATCAGATGGCGTCCTTTTTACATGACCCACCCACTTCCCATGTAAGCCACTCTACTCTTAAATAGTGAATATCTGAATTTATACATCCTTTAATAATAACTGTATACTATGTGATCTTATTGTGGCGTGTGTTATCAATTAAAGCCAAGTAAACGCAGATATCAACTGGCCAGTACCTGAAGACTAATCGAATGATCACATTTTGTAACCCTACAGAAAACATCAAACCCGTGATCTATTAATATTCTTTCATATAAGATTCAAAAAGTTATCAATCCTTAGCAATAGATGGCTACAGCTGATAATTTGCTAACGGATCACTGAACCTTTAATATAATTTTAACACCAAGAAGTAAGTATTTCTGACGGTTACTTATTTCTGTTGATTTTATCATCTGATTTCTTTATTAACATTGGGTAATCCGAAGTGATCGATAAAAGTGAACAGATGTGCCACAATCTCCCTATCGGCACATTTGATTATAAAATACGTTCTGATCATCAGCTGTTTCTGTATCCAGATTTTGAGTATCCAGACAGGTGTGTTCGTTCAAAGACAATTAGTGCAGTGAACCCCTTGATGATATGTGATTCAGACAATAAAACCCATACTCAGTACTAAAACCTGCAAGAATTGTGGTAACCGCTTATGATCCGAATTGGATTCATAACACGCATTATGTGGACCGATTTGCAACTCTAAAAAGTGCCGTTATTGCACAAGATGTGTTATCACACGAAACACGGCGTTCCACATAAGACTGTTTATATGGTACGCAAAATTAAACCAGCGATAGCAGACATGAAGTGTAACATGATCATCATCATCATCATCATCAACATCAACATCATCATCGTCATAATCATAGACAACAATACATCAGTGGTTCATACTGATGCTTAACTGCCACACAACCACGATGAATAAACAAACCCTGTTTAAGAAGAGAGAAGAGAAAAGTTGGAGGGGAGGGAACCTAATCACTAAAAATAGCCACGTCTATATTCAAACATACAACATCAAGGCGCCTACACCTTGCAAACAAACAACCGAGCTTTAAGTGAAAGTTAGGCGTCATCGGCAAGACAGCTTCCTTGTGGCTTTCACTGCCCCGCGTCAGTAATTGCACTCACTTCACAAACAACTCGGCCAAGGAAGGAAAACATTCATGTCACTTAGCTCGGTTAGCGGCTATTTCACCTGACTTCTCAAGCCACTGACTCTATGAGTCGCGAGGACTCCAGCCCGTGAGACGAACTCGATCTACAGTAGCCAACCCCTTCGTGAACGATTTCATTTCTGTACTCCAGGTCATCATCTGTCCACCTCGCACCTTGCGCCAATCGGCTGTAGTGTCGGCAAACAGTGCTCAGTGTGGCAAACGACTAGCTGGCATCCTTAGTATATGGCCTAACCATCTAAGTCTGTGCAAATGTAGTGACTGTAATGCCGAATACGAGGCAATCATAAAACTACTTTTATAGGCAGACTCCTCAGTCAGATTTCACAAAGGTCATTGGAACCACTGTACTCTACAAAAGTAAACAGATTTCGTATGCACGGGGATAGATCGGGGACTATAGATCGGTCGATGTACTGATGTTTCAGAGTGGAATGCAGCGACTAAATTCTGCTAACTTTATGAGATAGACCTTAAGCCAAAATGGACTTACCTTTTATGTCACACATACACACACACACACACACACATTCGCTACTTGGTTCATCAAAACTGGTTCCAGCAAAAGTTCTCTGATTATGATGTTTGGTGCAACGTATTTCAGCAAAACTCATCTATTACGTACTAGGTGGCTCTGCAGTTTTTATCGTAGGGTATATTTTGAAGAGGTCAAAGGTTATTAATTAAATGCAAACTATGCTTCATTTAGTGATCTTATGAAACTGTAGTTATCTTTATGTAGTGTGATATCTGCCAAAATCTTTTCATTCCGCCGTACTGCTTAACATCTGCCACTCGTCGTATTCCGAGATACACATCTTCTCGTTCCAAACTTGCAATCTGAGGTTCGCTTGAACAGATAAATGCACAATTCCAACTGTTTTGCACTCAGCATGACCCAGGACATTTCGTAGTCATAGACAATAGTTTCCGTAAACACACTGAATGCGTTAGCCTAATTACATGTAACCATCTATTAATGCAAGTTACCGATGCGATGGACAAAATACAAACCAAAAGAAGTCTTATTTGACTACTCCTTGTCTAATACATTCTGTTAGCTATGTGGTTGTTTAATTTTCTTGGTAAGTCAGTGCGTGAAGTAGGGAACAATTGTAAGTTCGCGCAAATATAGATTTGAAAGATTACATAATACTGCTGTTGGCGCCAAGTTGGTGAACACACCGCGGAAACCATGACACAAACCGGAAATTGTCATGTTGGTAAATTTCTTCAGCGATTGAAATGATAATAAATAATGTAGTCAAAGAATAACGTATTAGAAGATTTAATTTGAATGGAGATACTTTTCAGTGATCGATTTAAGATGACGAAATATTGTACCAAATACCAGGAGGATGGAACCGAGGAACAGTAAAGCCAATGTGGTAAGATGCATTTCATGTTAAAGATCCTTGCAGCCCGAAAAACACTATCAAGTATTTTGAATAATAAACAAAAAGAGGGAAAGATTTGGTATTTGATAAGAGGTCATTAATATGCTGTGATCGTAAAAAGTCTCAAAATGTTACACACCATAATATGTGACAGAGTTAGAAGTGGGTATGGTATCTGATTCGACGGACACTGAATGTGAATAGGTACAACCACTTATCAGACTCTCACCTTTGCAAATTCGAAGACAGCAAATAAAGATTCTTAGGTCACAAACTATCTTACTACACTATCAATCAATTTTTCGTACTGAAGCTTTATTATTTGTATTCAACTTGCAAAGCATTACAAACTATTCAACCCACTCATAAACATACAGACGTCATAGCTTGGCATCGAGTCTTTTGCACTTGGGAAAAGAGGAACAGGAAAGAATCTCACCGGGAAGAATCACTCGGTTGTTTCGTATTATAACACAGCATATTGGGAGTGTTGTGAGAAATAATTTCTGAATAATTTTAGATCGCCATTATCATCAACCTAACCAGTAATACGTCATTGGTTCTTTGGGACGCGTAACTGCCATACAGTGAGATAGCGAACAGTTCATTCTGACTTGGAGGAAGGGAAAACGAAAAAGATCGGACCTAATTAATCATAACACCTGTCTAAATTCTTGTATGAATTTTTAAACACAGTTTGTCCGTTTGCGGTTGGTGGACAAATGCACAGTGAAGTGTAGTATTACAAAAGCTCTACATACCAGTGACGTTTCTGAGGAAATAAGGATAGTTTTACAAGTATTTTCTGTTGTACATTGGCGGCATTTTGTACAATATTGCACTAGTTTATTTCGTCGGCTTTCATGTACCGTTGGGCTGTAGTTTTCTGCCATTTTTCTGCAAATACTCCTTAACGTCTAGACAAAGTTGTCTGTATTGACCGTGAGAAATATATAGCTGAATCTTTAGCCACACAAGTGAACACTTGCCGATGACCTCTTCATTCTTATGTGTTATTTGAAAAATGTCCTCCGTTTTCATATCGTTTTCATATGGTTTTGCAGCGATTGAGCGTTCAACTGCGAAATAACCTGTTTCCTCATTTTTTTCAACAGCTAAACACAGAGGTTCTCATGACTCTATTTTAGCTATACTTCAAGTTATGTCACAGTTTGTTCAATTTCACGCATGAGCTGACTTGAAATGTTTCAGCACTTCGGGCAAGTGAAGTTTAATATAATGAACCCCGACTGAGACTGCAAACGTTCACACGAAATAGACACGACTGTACGCAACACGCTGCGCAAGGTGATACATGTGCAATTACGTCGCCTCCACAAACTATTACGGTTCTAGTTGCAAAATGACACTGAAGGTGGATTTCAGGGATACCCTATTTTCGAAAGCGTTCCACCTGAAGAAAACGATCAAGAGAGGGGAAAAAGTGCCTAGTCGCTTGTGAGAAATGTGAAGAATATAGACTATGTAAATTTACAACAATAATCACTTCGTCTTGCAGTATAGCGAATCTATAAGCCAGGCACAGCTAAGCAGTAGTGGTGTATTTTATCAAGAAGAACAATTGTTCCGTGGGAACTGTAGGCAATAACTGGTAGACACTACTGCACGGTAAGAGGATAAACTGCCCAGCACCAGCACGCAAGTGGGAGTAGTCATGAAGGTCGCATGTCCCAGTCCAATCAGTTGTAGACTAACGCAAGGTTACGGGCGCCATGACATGTAATGATTGGTGAATTTGCAAGCTGTCTCGCGGTACAGAAACGCACTCATTGTCTGTATATGCACACTTAACAAGACCACACGCATTCGAATCTCAATTGGGTTATGCGATACTCATTGGTCAAACTCCCTCTTTTTAGGCTGTTTACACCCAAGTGTCTCGATATTGCGTAAAGGGCTCAACTTTCACATGCAATTTACGTAGTTTCATCTAGAGCTGTCCTTCTTCATTCCAGATCAAATGAGGCTACCTATAACGAAGGCATTTCCGTACCTCACATCTCCGAACCATAAACTTTCAATCCTTTTGTGAAACAACCTAACTTTCAATTTATCTCTAGCAGCAATTGCTTGTCCGTTACTACTAACCCAACTGTTGGCGGTATCCGAAACGGATTAGCCTGTCACAGTGACCGAAGCCAAAGGACGTCTGCGCTTTAACCCATCACTCTAAGCGGCTTGCGTTGCACCACTTGTGGTTACACTCACAGACCACGTATCGGGTGTAAACCCGAAGAAATAAGACCAGTAGGTGTGTGAGTGAGGCCTATGTGTCCAGCCGGTCAATGCTGGTTAGCCAATGGAATGGCTAGCACGAGAAGGAAACCCTTATCTGTCGGAAAATAAACAAAGAGAGAGACTGAAATGGTAAGATCTAAACTGAGAAGAAAGATATGTAAATTGTAATACAAGAATCAGTTCAGTACAAGTGTGCATGCTAATACACTCTAGAGAGGATAAAGTTGGAAAACAAAGTTCAAAGTTGAACTACGAAAAGATCAGGTAAACGATTCATCATTCAATACACCAACAAAGCTCAAGAAAAGAATGGGTAGAAGACTACAGACACCAAAGTTTCTGAAAAGAGGGGCGGATTAGTTGCCAAACGACCAGGTCATATCAGCATATCCATTCTACTTTTGTTAATGATTGCACCTACTAACCCTAGCGTCATGTCCGAACACAAACGAATGAAGTGTAAAGATTCAAAAGATGTGTCTTTCACTGTCATACTATAAAACGAAAAGGTGCATAAGATTTTAAAAATGTTTTTTTCCTGTACAGATAAACAAACGCGATGCGGCGGCCGGAATGACTATATATAACATGTCATGTTAGTTCTGGATAACAATAAGGTTGGAACTTCAAAGTAATCTATATTGAAAAGTGGAGAAACTTTGAAAGGCCCCCACTAAACAACATCACTCTCATTTTTGAATGCGGTCCGTACGACCTGTACTACACATTTCACATTGGTCGAGCAGATACTTTAAATCCTTTAACTAAGGCACTGAGCCCCACCTCAACTCATTGAAAAACTAGTTCAATTCTATCTTGAAAAAAAGTGTTTGTCCTTCCAATGACATTTTCAATTTGAAAGCAGAATAAGTTACTGGTTAGTGGATTTGAGAAATATGCCGAATAGCGTAGTTCTTACATTCTCCACGAATAACAGCGTTCGACTTACGAAACGTACTAGTCGTACCAACCACTATTGGTTGCCTCTACAAGAGCCCTGGAACTATTTCACTCTCAATGAACCTTCTTTTTCGAAAAAGCCTGGCACTCCATGGTTTGATTTTGGAATATGAAACGCAGTTCTCCTTGGTGGATGTACTGTTGTTCATGATTCTCATTCGTCAAACATATCACGATAGCTTTATGTCATATTTTGGTATTTTTTAAAGCAATATTGAGGAAGCCTTAAGACAAAAATTTATCAAAGACTTGCTGAAATTACCAACAAACCTCAAACTTTGTTGACCTGGTGTACTAGAAAAGGGATACAAATGAGTACAGATGAAGATTTCAATGTCACTTGAACCATTTAATGAAACTTTCATTCTTAATCGTTTCATCTTAGGATTTTCCTGTCAGTATCATTTTATTTTAATATCTCCAGTAAAATTATGCGCTACCTTCGTGATAGAGGCTGCATAAAATAAACTCGCTGCAAATTCAGCCACATACCTTGACTAATACGGTTTTTTCTTAAGAAAGATTAACAACTTGTCGATAGCGCATTCAAAAACGACACTAGCAAGTTGTGACATTTTACCCATTTCGATCAAACGTGATCTATAACTAAAGGTAAATATGAGTGCAGTGATCGATATAGTCAACGCCACGGATTAGGTGTATGAAGTGTGCGGAAGAGATGAGAGGCAGACAATCAAAAATAGGTATCGTAACAACGACGACCGCAACGGTTGTCACAGTGAGCACAAATTAGTTTTGGAGCATGGTCGACAGGTTTGGCGTGGAGTATGCCTGTGATTTGAACAAACTACAAGGAGATTTTGAGGTTCCTCCCTGTCCGATTTGTTTACCCCGTGTTGATTTCAATGCAACTGCATTATCACTGTTTAGAAACTGAGACTTGAAGGACTAGAATTTGTCATCTCTATCTATTGTGATTTAGTGTAAGAAAAAACAGTCATTCACTCGAGACGGAAAACTCACCGGGAACGCAGTAGTTATTACTAGTTAGGGAGACGTTCCTTAAAGCGAGGGCATCAGTACATACGATAGATATACCTTGGCGGTAAACAACTTAACTACGCGGAATGTAACTTCCGTTACGTTGCTGAATCACAGGTTACAATACCAAGCTGACACTAGAGAGCTGAACTATTCAACTCTTTTGCAAAACCTAGACAGTATATGTAGAGCTCAGCAACCAGTCTTGAAGTCAGGTCGAACGTGGTGCATCTTACTCCGACTCCTGTAAAAAAATAGTCCGGTCTCACTTGGTTCACAAGTTACCTTCTCATAAAAGTTCGTCCTCCATATTGGGTCCCTGTCATTTCTATATGCAGTTCTAATTTATTGAGCAAAACAGCCTATCGAACTCTTGTCAAAGTAAAAGATCTAGCAGTTTAATCAACTTATGAGATTTGTAAGAAAGTTGGAATAGAAACAGGAAGGGATTTTGGTTTTGAGCGAGTAATTGAATGGATTTGATTAGTTGGATGGGGGACAGTCTATTGAAACTGTCAAAACCAGAACAAGTCCGGCTATCGAATGTGCATTTACTGATCAGTAGGGTTAAGTCATCCGTTGTCTTGGTTTAGAGTGACATGTTTCCGGCAGATTGGATACCGACATGCTAGAATAAATTATCTTCTCTTTGTTTGAGTCTAGTCTGTTTTCTGTCATTGTCATAAGGTTAAACCGAAAGATGCTTCTTGCTAGAGGCTTCACATTGACGAGAGGCTCCCTTTAGAGGGACTATTGTACAACTTGTTTATTTCAAACAAATTCCAAGTAACAATAATGCCTGGGAAGATAAGTTACCTGGACCTTAAACAAAAGATGCTTCGTAGTCACGTTACACAGGATAAAAAAATTAAATAATCCCTTCCCGCCAAGTTTCTGTATATTTTTATTTGGAAAATAATTTCACCATTAGTAAGATGAAACCGACAACAAAATAACCTTAACCGTTCGGTTTATTTGGAGTGAATTTAGGAGTGTTTGCTTATTTCAGAATGAAACTTCACCCACATTCGATCACAGTTGTTTCAATCGCATAGGCCTTTTGGTCGATCCGCCTCGTAAAAAAGCACTAGAATCGGGATTCGCTCTTATTGAGGCTCATCAGTAGTGCGCATCCCTTTCCGGGCCGGAATCTGAATTACGATTCTCGTGTTTGTAAGACTATCGTGTTGACCATAACAGCAGTGAGCTCACACTAGGCCAGATTGATCAGTCACATCTAAACGTTCAAGGTCAGTTGATTTGATCTTGCATATCTTTGTTCAGTGAAGTAAGTTAATCTGAGAAAAGAACAATGACTACGCAACGTGTCCATAGGACAATAGTGAACCACACAGACGTAAATCAGTCAACGTGAGCCGATTGTTGAATTCGTAATCACGCTCGCTTATGCTAAGTGATCTGTGTGATTAGATTGCCTGCCTTTTCTCCGTAAACGATAATAATTTCGGTTTATCATTCATTCTGACATTTTAGTGATCCAGGATGCCTGTGCCAACGTGAAATGCCAACCTGGAGAGTGGTGTAATCAGGGAAAATGCGAATGCCTGGATTCTTGTCATTCAGATTGGAACAACTATGACAGAAAAGTAAGCATAGGATAGCAAACCAGTTTTCAGTTAAATCCAGTCCGTTTTTGAAGAACGATCGAGTTTTTTTCTCTATGGAAAGTTTCTCCCAATGGTTTCGATCGCATACCCTTGTCGAGTTGCAAGCATGAGTGTGACACAAGCAGCTGATCGGTTCAAGCGAGGGCGCCTTTCCACAAATTTTCTATCTATCTTCTGTACTGTCGGTCACTGTTCAACCGAATAATTCTTGCTTCTTCATCAACATCATAATCAACGACGGCGATGCACTGGTAGTATTTGCTGATGCCTAACTGTCACACAGCTCTTTAAAAAATGCAAGTCATATCGAAGATAAATGGAGAGAAAAAATGAGAGGGCCTAACTACAACAAAACAACTACGTTTCTAATAAGCACTTCAGCATCAAGGTACCTAATCCTACTATCAAACAACAGAACTATGGGTATCAGCAAGACAATCTTCTTACCGTTGTCACTGTCACGCGTCACTAAGAGAACTTACCTCGCAGACAGCCTGACCAAACAAAGGCAATCAACAAGTCAATGAGCCCAGGTGGACGCCATATCAACTATCGACTCCGTAAGTCGCAAAGCCTCCAGCCCGGGAGGTGCAGCTGACCTACAGTGTCCAACTCCATGATGAACGACTTCATTTCCTTAAGCCAAGTCATACTTCATCCACTTTTAACTTTACGCCAGTCAACTGCAGCATCGGCAAAGAGTGCTCGGTGTGGCAACTGGCTAGCTGGCATCCTGAGCATGTGACCTTGCTATCCACTTGTGTGAAAATGCAAATATTAAACAATAGAGCTCGTTCGACGAACACCGTCAAGTACACGCTTTCCACCCTCACAGTTGCTTACTCTTTAGTGCCACCCGATGCGGACGATCGAATATCGATGCTCAAACACCTGAAGACAGTTAACACCTATCCTGAGTTATCAAGTTCCGGTATCGTAGAGTAACGCGACCATGACGTTCTGCTATATACCCAGACTTTACGCTTCAGAGAATAGCCCTTCGGCTGTAGAAATCTACTGGTTTAACGAATACCACTCTAGTCTAAGAGACACAAGGTCCTAGTTTATTCTTTTTGCTCTTACCCCCGCTGAAGCAGATTCTTAAGTATTCAACCCGGACAACAACTTCGATAACTTCACTATTCAATGTCATATCTAAATAATTGCAACACTCCTGTATTTTGAGGCTGCAAAACTCGTTCCAGGTTATTCCGTACAGTGCGAAATAGCGTTTAGCATTACCTGTGTTGCTTGAAACATGTCAAACAACAACACACTATGGTCAGCACAACCAAGCTTAGTCAGTCTTCCAAGTGGGAGAGCCATACTGTTAACTCACGAGTGTCGTAGATAGTGCTCAGTTATTTTATCAATGTCGAAATTAAACAAAAATAAAGAAGATGGACAGCCTTGGTGCAAGTCGTTTTTTGGTATTGAAACTGTGAGGTAGTTCACCGTAAAAACGGACCTAAGCTGAAGTATGGGAATAAAGGGGCGAGAGAATTTTCACGTAGATACCGGGTGTAAGTCTGTGTTTAGGCAATTCTAAAAGTGCAGATAGATTCACTGGATCAAATGCACCCTTATAGTTTAGCTAAACGGCAGTTGTTGACCAACGGTAGGTATAACGATACTCGGAAATTTGACACCGGACGAAGAGGTTCCTAATTCACCATCATGCAAGATGAAACCTTGCATGTTGATCTTCCTGAGATGCAGTGAGTTGACGAACCATAATGACCGTCAGTGCCCTAGTCATGACTGGGGTCAAACTAATCCTCACCTAGTTTTTGTAACAGCTTCTAACCTATTTCTCGAATATGGAGACTATTATTGAGTGACACCAACACACAGGGAGGTCTTACGTCGATAATTCTACTAACACCTGTCCACCTTCTTGGAAAAATGCCGACACCAAGTCAACAGAGGCAGAATACCTATCGCGTTTGAGAGCCGAAGTGCAATTGTGGACCCCAGTTTTGGCGGGTAGGTTTCAATCTACCGACCAACTTGTTACATTGCAAGTTTTCGGCGGTAACATAGTGGAGGCAAGAGGTCGAGTAAGTTGACCCTCATGTTCTATCTAACTATGTAACTTTCTGCAGTTATCATAGACAAATATCTCGGCTGCCTCGTCCATACCTTCACTGGTAGACGATCATCTAGGACCAGTGACACGGATCAGCTTGAAGATTCTGTCAATGTTTCATTAAGCAAAAGCGGTTTTCGTTTTCCTATTTTTCTTAACTAGCCAAGTCTTCCGAACGACTGTCAGGTTACACTTCAACCCCTTAATTATATCTACCCTAAACTTGTTACACGAACTGCTAGTGAGACTGTTCCATTTAGCACCTAACAACTCCAGGGATTTTTCTGAGATCCATTGTTTACTAATCCCACAAACAACCGTACTACATGCCTTAGTGCCTGCTTCATGAATGGACTGTGAGATTAGGATCTGACAATCTCTGAGATCTTCGAACTTAGTGCCATCAAGCCTAGCTACTAGTTAACAAGCCGCCTACATACGGTTGATCGATTTCTGTCCGTGAGAGAAAATAAGTATACCTGCTGGATTATAGATACAACGTTGAACTGGATTACGAAGAGGACCCTTGAAAGATTAACGAGGTCGTGAACTAACATGAACAGACCAGTAAAACTATGTCTACATTGTCGAGCAGTCCAGTGTGAAGAAGCATATTCTGTTGGCTGGTGATCGAACAGAAACTCAGGGATTCCTGAGGATATACTGCAGTGATTCAGTTTATAACGAACAAAGTAGAGTCACATGTCTTTAGATGAGACCCAATTGTGAGAAATCAGGGCTTCGGCCGGATTCGAACCAGCGACAGAAACACCACACTTCAACACGGCATGGTGTTTCTGTCGTTGGTTCGAATCCGGCCGAAGCCCTGACTTCCATAATTGCGTCTCATCTCAAGTCATAAATTTGCCAAACAACTTATTAGAGTCATATGTTTCAGATGGAGTATAATGAAAGAAGAGAAACAGATTTTGCATAAGTGTAACCAGAAAATGAGCCGAAGTCTTATTTTCCTGCCGGACGCAAGCGAGAACTGCATATGGCCTCACAGCCATTTGACATCTTTCAGTTAGATGTGTTTGAGTTTGTACTTAGCAGGTGAACTGCGCGAATAGACGAATACTACAGAATATTATTACCTCCGCCAAACAACGTTCAAATTCGATGACGTCAGTCATGTTGCGGGTGTATCTGTGTGATAAACGCATTGAACATACTACATACTGAACATATTAAACCACAGCCATCGCAAATAAACAGAATTCCTCATCGATCTTTTTAGAAAAGCACTAGATACAAGTTGTGTTCCTGTCTAAAACTCATCAGTATTGTGTGTCCATGTCAGTGATCAACACGATCGTCTAGTGAGAACGTGGACCCGACCTCAAATCATACTTATGACAAGAAGCTTCACTACTTATAAGATATAACTGGAGTGAAACCCTGATCCAGTGTTTCCTCTTAGAAGGGACTGATTGAAAATCTCATCGGAATATAAAAGTTGTAACGGTACACAATTTATCTTGACGAAAACCTCTACTACTTATCAATTATTAATAAGATAATTTTTCTTTGAGATGAGAACGAAGATTACTACACCTCAGCAGAACTTATCGTTTTACCGAAATGAAAATATTTTATACATTTTTGCCAGTTCTTTAACGCTTTCTAACTCTATAGTACTGAACACGCAAACGGTTACACCGCCTACTCACGTGGACCAGGACTTCAGTGAAGCCCTTGCGATCATATCAAGCATCTTTTTAAGTTGACACCATCAGTACAGACACTACACCCTTACGGCCGATTGTCCCTCTGAAGTTTCCGGAACAATCCATTTGATGGTTACATCGTGGCGACAGAAGTAATAATAGTGTATCGCCGTGTTATTCATGACACTTTAGGCGAAGTTGGTCTTAGTAGATCAAATCAAAAACTGGATGACATCAACTATTACAGTGAAAGTACACAAGCCTGAGAAAGTGTCTGTGCAAAACCTCGGGTGTTTCTGTCCCTCGTGAATAAAATTTTTGAGTAATTATCGTGAGTCTTGAGCTCGAGATAGATAATCAAAACCACCTGCACCCGTCAGCATGGTTACAGGTTCAGCTGAATCTTTTCGGGTTTTGACAGGATAGAAAAGTCCCATTCGAGTAAGACCTATCATTTTGTAGCGAAAAAGCGTCCAATAAAGCACAACCCTCATTGTCCAACTCGCGGGTTGTCGTGTTACACGTGCGCCCGCGTTTACGATTCAGAATTCCAGTCCACAATACACACACCCGGTTTCCGCTCATACGTCGTGTGTACATCTGCTCGGTTTATGTTTGTGATCGTCGCGTTCTGCCGGGGGGTTTCCACCTGCCATTCTCGTTCAGCCATGACTCGCCCGGTCGCTTGTGTTGTCCGCCATCTATCCACTGTGGGATTTGACCGCACTCCACGACCGTGTCGAGATATTCCTCCGAGTGTTGGAATAATCGCACTCCCGATCTGGTCGTCCATTCCATTTTGCCAGCCATATCTCGTCTGTTGGTCCGATCCAGTTGGGCGATGACTAATCCGGTTGTCCATGCTCTCCCTGATCCGCTCGCTGTGGGACTTTGGACGTATCTCGCCTCGCATTGAGGTATTCCGCTGAATGGTGGAATACTTGTACCTCCGGTTTGAAAATCTACCACAATTTCACATGGTGCTACGGCCGCAAGCTTGATATCTACAGAAGATGATCAAAATAATGAGTCTGAGAAAGTTTGTTTAATTCCATCTACCCATGCAAACTACGCAGTAAATTCGACGCTCATTACTATTACACGCACGATGCAATCACACAGCGCTTTATATTTTCTTGTCTTCCCCACAGTTGTGCGTCGAGGGCAACACATACCGACACGAATGTGATTTGTGGCGTAACCAATGCTACTGTCGCACCGGAGACGCTCGCTGCGGTGGTGAGACTTTCAACAACCATCGGGCCAATAATGATGCAGTGATTAAGTACTTTGATGAGTGCCGAGGTAAGTTGTTGACTGCCTTGATCACTATATATGCATAGAACTGCCTCAGAAACTGCGACAGCTAACTATCTCTTTGATAAATCATTTTCGTCATAACTGTGATGAAAGCAGAACATTAGTTTGCCGTAAAAAAGCAAGAATTTGTAACAAATTTATCAGGAATACGTCTGTTCAATTCGAAATTTACTTTTGCGATCAGCTTCCAGTCATGTTAGATTAAGCAATTGGAAACGTTTGACGGGAACTTCTGAAAATCCAACTTAAAGTTTCAGGGTGGTTCTTCCGATCAGAGTTTACAGAATACATTTGAAAACAATGAAAACAACGCTGTCATGCTATTCAACATATTTCGACATAAAACTGCGAATTCGCATTGTCAAACGGATGGTTCCTTGTGTCCAAGATGTTTGCACGGTTCGATCGAAGGGTAGCCTGAGTTCAAAGTTGTACTGAAACTGTCATGAATGGCAGTGCACTGGTCTGTATTGAGCACTGTTGGCAACTATGGTGATTGTCCAATGAAATTGTGCTCTCGACTCACTGTAGTAGAATATATTTGTTTCACCAATACAGTTTACCAAAAGAACACTTACTAGAGTCGGTGAGATTGATACCTTTGATCTCATAGAGAAAACTCTATCACGAAGCTGTAGGTGCATTCACTGTTTCTCCAGTACAGACAGTCATGTTTTCTCAGGATTATTCACAATAGTTTGTGGCTTGTTCAGTTGAGAGTGTACATTTATGCTTAGTGTAAAACTAGTGAGACAGCTGTTAACCTCACGTGCACGAAGACAAGAGGTTTCCACCTGGTCCAAACAAGAGAAATACTTGTCTTCTCTCTTGAGAAAGGCCAGTTAAAATATGTTTTTCGTACGACTATCATTTTGTAACAGTTACCCTATGTGGGATGCACGGCACACTTTCATCTGTAGGGTGTATGAATAGAAACTGATCTGGAGGGACAGTAACAAAACAGTCCTAAGACCCTAGCCTACAGGAAGGGGCATACGGCTAACCGCTTTCAGTTTACCTGTTCAATTCGGCCACGTGTGTTCATAGTGAAACTCTTAGATGTGACAGCATGAGTACCCACTGATAAATAAAGAGATTTCAATGGTAGTCAATACAGTAGTGCAGTGAAGTTGAGCGATCGTAACATACTACTCATACCACGGCTATCCAGTAGTAGAACCGGAGCATATATTTTGACATCGTACAAGCCGCAGGAAAAATGCAGGAAGGAAAATCAGAATGCAGCATCGCTCATAGTGGTCCCTGCTACTTAATGGAACGAAGCATTGACGACTGCAGCAACCGAAAAGGTCTGAGGCCGAATACCGCGTGCAAATGAGTGGTTTTGTTTCAGGTCTTGTTTAAATGCTTAACCCGTGTGTTGGTCTGTCGAATTAACAACCCTTTTGCCAACCGCGTCCTTGGATCACAACAGTAATAAATTAGTGTTTCGGATCTTTATTGTCAGGATTGGTGTACAAGCTTAATGCAGCAGTATTCGCCAGGACCGTGTTCTGTCCTGTACAGTCGTATCTGTTGTATTCTCTTCTGATCCGGGTCCAAACGCGTCATGTGGGTCTGTGCTTCCATCACACCGAATCCCATCCAGTTGGACCATTCCAGTTGGTTGCGTGATCATGTGCGCGCCTGCTTTCGGATGTGGAAAAGAGTTTTCGGGTCGGTGAATGAGTGACCGAGCATGTTCAGCATAGGGCAACGATCACCATTTGGATTAAAGAGGATAGCATGTGATGGGCTCAGTGGAAAGACGAGACAACGAGACAGTAATGGTCAGGTCATTAGGGGGAAAGAATTAATCGCAAACAAAGTGTGGAACGGTGCCTGCATATTCTAGTCCAACCGACTCGTCCTGGAGCAATTAAACACCCACCTGTCTCTCTGAGGCAAAATTGTTGCGCGGCGTAAGACTGTTTCATGACGTACGGTTGCGGTTACAAAACAAAAAAACAGACAACAGTTTTTCAAGCAGTATAATACTGGGGGATTTTTAAAGTGAGGTTATCAATTGTACTCGATTTCCTACGCGCTTCATGATAGAACAGAAAAATCTATCAGATACGTAGTGGGGAAACTGAGGTGTATTTACATTACATCCCATGAATGATAAACCATACGACGATGCACGTTGTCATATAATTTTCCAGTAATATCAAAGAGATGGCCTCGAGAAAACTATTCACTTGCACAAATAGTTCACAATAAATTGGCAAGGTTTCACATTCCAGCAACTTCACTTCCTTTACCTGGATGAATCACGCCCCGGATGAATTTTCCTTGGTGAAACTGACTAAAGGACGATTTGATCAAAGAAAGAACAGGGCCTTCAGTCTACCAGGGTGACTCGTTACAAAATCATTCAACGCAATTGTCTTATCTATATCGTTAAGCCACTTTTAAGCCAGTATCATACTATCAGTTCCGCGTACGGTAGCATTTACGCCAAGCCAGCTATTCCATCCGAAATTACCTAACTGAGTAAATACTGGCCTTGCTCAGGTATGTGTTCTCATAAAAGTTGACTGGTTCGGAAGAACTGTTTAATAAGAAAGCTGTTATAGGCAAATTGTTCATTTCGTCATTCTCAATCCCCTTCCTTCAATCGTATGGAGCTCCAGTGTCTACGCAAAACACTGCGCACCAAACCTAACTCAAAAAGTTAACTGTGTGTGTAGGCCTCGATGCATGTCATTTCTATAGTTCAAACTAACAAAAATTTCCCTTCACTGTCTAGCCGGACTGTTTTTGATGTCGTAATACACCTTGCAGATTGAAATCAACCGTATTGTCTTCTGTTTACTTTCCACGTTTTAGATTTGAGTGGACTGTGCGATTGGGAGCAGCAGGAAGCCACGTTTGCTTTGAGGTTGGGAATGTGGTTCCAAGAATTACTGAGACAAAAAGTAAGAAACATACACATTTGTTTATACCGAGCACGTCAACTCGAATAAAGCCTTCTTTACTTTAGGATATTCGTACTGCGTTTTTGTTCCCAGGACTTAATGATGCTCTGTCAATTATCTATTTCAACTATAAGCAGCAAATGGGCCAATAAGAGGAGAATTTTTATTAGTTGATGTCATTTTGGGTAAAAAGAAAACCTGTGATAAATTTGATGGGAAAAACAAAGAGCAAGTTTGACAAGATGTAGTCAGTGTTATGTTTGCTGTATTTGCAAACGCATGAAGCGCCTTTTAAGAAAAACTGGAATGTTTGTCAACAACGTATAGCTGACTGTTTGGGGTTCAGACTGGTGTGTGATATATATTTACTATCAGAGAAACGTCCTATCTGCTTATTAGTGTTCATCAGTGACACGTCCGATAAGATTGTATTTAAAGCGTGCGACTTTGGAGCCACGCACAACTCAGTTCATGCAGAGTTCGTTGTCAGGACAAATGAAGACTGACGATCAATTTGCGATCTTTACTGGGGGTGGTGTGCATCTGTTTGACAATGAGATGTTCCACGAGGTGCAGCTGATCCTAACAGGATACGCATCAAATAGAAGTCAGTTTTAGCGCATTTTCTGGATTGTTGATGGCCAGAGATGTCAGTTTATGGGTTTTTCATGGAACGTAATAAAACTGTCAGTGCTGCAAAATATGCACAAAATAACCAACATTTCTTTCACAGTGTTCTGTCCTCTAAATGTCGACAGAGTAAGAGTTTGGTTAGCATCTATTGTCCAATTTTTCTGAACAATTTCTGCTCATAACCAGAAAGTTGAAAAATAGATGGTAGCTTAGTGTCCCAGTGTATTAGTACCGGAAGTTTCTACAGAAGAGTGAACGAGTGAACGTTTATGCTTCCCTGCCTCTACTTTGAACGGACAATAAAATTGGTTAGACAGTCCACAAATTCAAAGCAAAACCCTACTGGGTCTGTGTAAAGAAAAGGTAAGATGGAAATACGCGAAGAAGTAACATTTAATTTTTTCGGGATTAGAAGTTACGGGATACTTTTACTTTCTACTAATGGATACCCCAAGACTCACCGAAAAATTAACAATATAAGACATGTGAAAACGTATTCGGGGCTTGGGTAACCTCAAAAACGAACCTGCTGTATACAAGCCAAAGTGTCCATTTAATGTATAACTCCATTAAGCACTCATCATAAAGTGACTGCCAATCTTTCCGTCTACGTTGGACCCCAAGTTACCTGAACCGAAAGTTTGGCATCAGGTTTCATCGAGTTAACCATGATGTGAATATAACTGAGGCAGTAGAGAACGTAATGAAGTTGGTTACAGTGTGTCATTGGGAACTTTCTGGTATGCTTGCAATGGAACTGAAATCTACAACTCATCATAAGTGAGCACTGTCGTCATCAACGTACAACAACAAACTATCTGGAGGTCCCGTCGCATTTTTCTGTATTGATTATAAGTGTCATCAGTAGTATGCATCAAAAATTTATTTCTCTATAAAAAATCACTTCAATACTAGCGTTTAGCGTGTGGTAGAACACTTGCGGGAACCTTCAAACATTGATTGTTGATAAACCCACTGGACAACCAGTTAAAAATCGATTGCACAAGGTATGTTTCAATACTGTGAATATGC
This sequence comes from Paragonimus skrjabini miyazakii, assembly GCA_014338405.1. NCBI lineage: Eukaryota > Metazoa > Platyhelminthes > Trematoda > Plagiorchiida > Troglotrematidae > Paragonimus > Paragonimus skrjabini miyazakii. The sequence continues at coordinate 78,839 of JTDE01001360.1, read as the reverse complement.
CCGGTTTAGTCATGAGGAGAAACGCGTAGCAAACAAGCTCGTTTTCGGTGTTTCATCATCAGGCTAAATACAACACATTTATATGGGTTCGATAGGGGGGCGGTAGATAACATAATACTGAAGCGAGAGATTTCAGTCAACGGTTTCTGTCTGGTTTGAGTCATGAGACTTAGTTACATAACATTGACCACGTGAGTTGTACGAAATCTGCGGGAGATACGTCACATCTACGCAATCATCCTGTTCTGGGTTTGCGCACAAGGCCATGGAAGGTTCAACGTTTTGACTAGCCGTTTTTGAGCGCATAGTGGTGGTGAGTATAGGCGAATTGCAATCGCCTCTGCAATTGATAGCATGCGACCTTTGACCTGTTTCGATTGTATCCCGCATATTCGGTAGATTGGTCTGAACGATTCGGTCCGATTGATCCGATGGTTTGATTCGATCAAATGCGTAGCAATCGCAGACGAACAGGGCCTCATCGATCCTCGCGTCAGCCACACCGGTTGGTGCTCCCGAATGCGTTCGGATAATCGCCTTGTTGTGCGGCCTACGTAGCTTGTTCCACAGGAACAAACGAAACGGTAAACACAAAAAGAGGCGGCATGAACCCATATAAATGTGTTGTATTTAGCCTGATGATGAAACACCGAAAACGAGCTTGTTTGCTACGCGTTTCTTCTCATGCACAAGGTATGTGTACTTCAACAATCAATCCGAAATTCCTATGATATACTTTATTAAAAGAGTGTCATACATTAAATCTTTTTGATTAGCAGAGCTAGAAAACACCATATACCTCTATTGTTCATACATTTGTGGAGATCAGGACAAACAAAAGTAGCCCGAACTCCGTAACGAAGAGAGGGCAAATAGATTTGTCGCGTATACGCCACTTACAACCCAGAATATAACGCTACATCCGTACCCACTGTTGAGAAGTTCTCTTAACCGGTTGCTAAAAAACAGCAATCTAACTCCTTCAAAGACGCTAACCGTGGCACCATCCAACAAAGTATTCCATACTGTTGTGCAAATACCAAGGACAGAGTTTACCAGTATTGTTTAAGCGACGCGTGTAGTGCCTTAATGCACATGACAATCAACCTCTGAAGACCATGAATTCATGTATAAGTTCACCGATCAGATATGCACTCCTACCAAAACTGATTACTACAACTAGTTGCTGTTATTGCTTGTTTCCCAATAACGACATGATCACTGATGAATACCGCTCATCATTTCTTCCGGTTCAGTGCGACTTTATCGAGTTTAGCAAGCTGACTATAACAGACCAATAAATTTGACTATCCGGTGAAGTGGGTGTGGCGGGTAATTTTATTAGATGGTAGCCAGGAAAACTTCATTGAGGGGTTAAAGCGTTGACGAACAGACACAATTTCGGTATTTACAGACGAGATAAAAGGTCGTGCATAATTGAAAGCAAGCTCACATTCAACTGTGTGACGAGGCATCTAGTGGTGTAATCCGAACTTCCGAGTTACAAGTTTGCCTCAGGAATTCGGCTTTGGGTGTATACGTTTAAACGTTTGAGGATGAGTGATTTAATACCCGCATAAATACAGTCACAAAGTAAAGTGATGACTTTGTTTCACATGCGGGTCGATATCTAGTCAATTTGGAATGTTGGACTGAACTTTCTTCATTATGCCGTCAAATGTTTGGACTGCAATAACACTTCCAAGACGATTTATTCACATTGTGGTTAAGCCGGAATGAACGAATGTACTACTACTAGTATCACTCAAACTACTGAAGTAGATTTGTGTGTCAGTTCAAGTTTTCCCACTAAACTAACTGATTGCTTTGTCTGGCATGGTCAGTCAATATTGATCTTAGAAACCATTGGAAATACACTGACCTAAATATTATCAGCATAACAGTACTGCAGAAGCTATCCCCTGTGACACTGGCTCTTCCGAAAGGACGGTAGCAAATGATGCAAGAACGCGTCATGACGGCCACTGAAGGTGCGCATTATAAAGTCGATAAAAAGAACTTGATAAGTTGATCAAGCCAGACGGCTTTGTACTAGTGACATCTTGAATGATGAACTCTGTCAAGTAAAAAGAGACTTTATTAGACAACGATTATCCGAGAGGGTTTGCAAGGAAATTCAGCACGAACAACGTGGAAAATAATTCTCAATCCACAGTCCCAAAAAGACTCGTTTTACAACTGCCACTCAATGGAAACAGTGTGTGTCGAATACCTGAGCAACGCTTAAGATCAGCTGTTGTCCACAAGTTCTTTGCCGCGAAACCAGTGGTCGTGTGCAGAACGGTCCGAGTTCTCATACTCCCGGTTAAGCAATCGACGCCTCAGTTCGCCAGATCAAACGAAATCTATGAATGCAAATGTGGATGCGGAGCATCCTGTATTGACGGAACTGACCGCCAACTTGGGAACATGGTTGCCGAACAATGACCGAAATGGGTTAAACAGACACTCACACAATGGGGCAACTTGACAACAAACACCCGGAAGGAGCCAGCGTCATCGATTGTCCAGCGTCACTTGATGACGCAACACGTGATTGACTCATCAGTGATTTTGTGTTCTGTTCTCGACTTGAAACAAACGTTTGCTACGATATGCCAAGGTCATTGCAATCAGACACCGTCATTGCATTTTGCGGGTACGAAAGAACTGTTTTTGATGTTAATGCTTTCGAGATAGCAACCGAACTGGTTTTGAATTTTGATCTTTTGTTACTGTCCTGTGGTTTGGAATTTTGTACGTTTTAACTTGTCTGCAGTAAACATCAGTAGAGATACGACGAAATCTGCTCGTACATAAATCGTGTAATGTCAGTCTTTTATCTGCTGTATTCAAAGTTTCAACTGGAAACGGTTGTTTTAAAAGAGAACTTCGCCAAAGCTGAAACAACTGGGTACTTATAAACTTCAACAAACTCACAGCCGTTTTCGACATTCACTTTTTTTCCACAGTGTAAGGTTCTCGGATATGACGACTAACCGGAATAAGATGAAATATTTTAAGTCATATTAAAAATTATATATCGAAGAAGCACCGGGTTTCAATGAGGTTACTTAAGCGGTGGATACTGCAAAACACGCGTACACACGAAAGGTGTTGCAGATGAACAGTTTTATGGATCAATTTGGTGGCAAAACTCATCTCAGGTAGTCAGTAGCATGCCATCCTCGTTGGGATTTCCAACGCACTCAACAGAGATGTATACGTTCTGTGACTGGAAAAGACGCTTGACTCGAGAACTTGTTTACTGGTAGGTAACCAGTACAAATGTATATGATTCTGCAAACCCACGAGCGCAAACACTAATTTACATGGCTGCAGTGTCTCCTTATCCGTTGACAGTAATGCCTCAGCATACTGGCGCGTTCCGCACGATAAACACATAATTATCTAGTCGTTGCCTCCATTTCTTGGTCTTCTTGGCGTTGAGGACTGTCCTTTGGATTCCGTGCATTCGACTTGTGCCATAGTGTTTAGTTACAACGCTATATATTATTCAACACAAGTAATATGTCCGTGATCCATCACGTATACAGGACGTATAATTGCCAGAAGACCGGCTTGAAAATTGAAAAGGAACATATCTCATTGGTTTCTTTGAACAAGAAACCGGGTTGTTGCTCAACCGCATCGTGGTCTCCGTCAGAAGGGATCCAAGCATATGCGAATAAAATACTTTCCGTAACTTTGTTTAAGCATATCTCAGTGATTTAACCATACGCTGAAAGTGAGTTCGACATTTTTTATCACTACATCTTTTGGATGTAGAAGTAAATGCTGAGCTCCTTTTTACTTTGAAAAAGCAGTGCGTATTCATTCACAACAGAGACGTTGTTGCAATCAATCGAGATTTACTTAGGGTTTTCGACAGTCCCTTACTTCACCGCGGTAGTGAATTTAAGTAAATACGGTGTTGTGTGACAGTCACTTGGATAGTATAAGGAGTTGCTAGTCCAGCGTGGGTTCATCGTCAAGTTCCAAGACCCATTACTGGTTTAAGCTCCGGTCAGTAGTGGAGCTCTCGAAGGGTTTATCTTCGGTTTCCGGCTACTCTGTCTATTTCTCTTCCAGTTTTCAAGATCTATCGTTTCCCTTGTGCTACTGTGTACGGATGAAAGAAATGAAACAGGTTATACAGTGTCAGGAGAATGCAGTTGAATTCAAAAGTAGTTCAACTTTAGTTAAGTAGTAGTCCATCAATAATCGTCTAACAATTAGTGCTATTGACTGTAAAATCAAGTTCCTAGGCTATTAAAATTGTATTCCTTATCAGCCCATAGATACCAAACCTGTTTAATTTCATACATGATCAAAACTTAACAACTGTAATGGGAAAATTGAAATTCGTTCGGAAACTGTACAACAATGGCTAGAGTGGTGTAATATGCCGTAACTGTACTAGGAGGGATTTGGAGACAACCCTGGCATCGAAGCAAATCCACCAATTATGTCTTTGTTATAACATTTTACATTCGAAATGTGGAATGGCTCTTCAAGGAATCTGTTAAACGGGGACTATCAAGTAAACCATCAGGTTCAAGATGCACGTTCACTCAGAAACTTCTTGCAGAACTAGGTCATTTATCAACGTGTTGCAGATATCTGTGAAAGGACTTACTCGTGATTAAAAACTCTACAAAGCACTTTTTTCACCAATAGAACTACTACAATTAACGAAAAAAGGTTATTTTTTATTTTGAGGTTGGAATATGGTGTATACAGAATTTTTAAAGTCTGGGTCTGCTTAATACACGTCCCATAGTCTATTTCCGTGGTCACGGCTGATTCAGTTGTTATCCCCAAGATTCCGTTCTACTGTACACGCGCCCGGTGTCTTGGCCTCAAAAAACAATTACCGTCCGAAAGTACAGAACGTGAAGCAGAAGAATGAAGTCTTAGTGGATAGATAGTGTCACTCTCAGGAAAACGATAAATTATGGTAATTCCCGGTCGTTTATGTCTCGGAAGGCGGTAGACTTGAAGGACCCTACACCCAGTCTCTGATTCAAAAGTATGACTTGCAAAATAACAGGAAGCAGGGTTGTCCTAGGGGGCCCTGCCCGGAGCTAATGACTCAGTAGGCTGGTTCACATAGCAGTGAGGCGTTTGCCTAGCCCGAGGGCGCAGTGAATAGGACAATGATGTATCATTCTGAGCTCTGCTATTCTCAGTGAATGTACTCGACGATACATCAAGCTTATGGGTGATACCAGATGGTGTTAGACCGTACTGGATAATACGCCGGCGGTCACGGTCAACCGTTGAGCGATCGAAATGATCTTTGTTTGAGGTATCTTCTCTAACCCGCTTCGCCTGCACGCAGAAGACAGCAGTGCCGCGACTATAGAACTAGTTCTACTGTATGTCCATAAGATCGTGCCTCGCTATCTGAGCACTCCTACGTGGTCAGTAGTGCGACATACAATCCCATGAGTGTAACTGCTTTTAATTTGACTGCTCCTGTTTGGCCTGTCTGACAAGGTTGCACCTAAAACGGTTGGAGTCCCAGTCAGCATAGCCCAACGGATTAAAACAGCACACAAGCCAGATCACCACTTCAGGGTAGCAGTATATGTCAGGTGTGTTTCGAATTAGGTATTCAGTTGCAGCAAAACTAGATTTCCGCCACTTCGATAAACCTCATGAACAAGCGTCGTTCGATCCCACCTGATTCTGAATCTGATGACGATCGTTGAGAACTTAAAAGCAAGTTGACTAAAAGCTTGCGCAGAGACCATGAGCACTACTTAATCGAACAGTCGGAAAATACGAAATCAGTTTTCTTATCTGGGAATAGCAGAAGTCATCTTGTTCTGATTCGTGGATGTACTGGCCGTCGAGTCAGTGTATGTAAGACCATAGACGAAAAAAATGATTCACTTATCACCAGTCAATCGCGCCGAATTGACAGGCGGGCTGAACATTTCTGCGGAATAGTACGGCTGACCACAACCAGAACATGTGGACAAGGGGATCTGAGTGATCAGTTACTGCGTTTCAGACGGCCCTCTGTCGGAAGCAGTAGTAGTCACGGAGCTTGAGTTTTTGAAGCGTAACATGCCTCCTAGACCAGACCTCCTCTCTCCTTCTCTTTTCAAGTATGGTGGCGATAGGTTGGTTTCAGAACAGACAAAACTCCTGCAGACGATTTAGGAGACTGAAGAGATACCTCGTGATTAGGGCCTATCAACAGTCATTCTTGTTTTTAAGATGGAGACCCGAGGTCTATGTGAAAACCACACAGACATCAGTCTAGTGTCTGTTGAGTCCAATTTACTCACTGGCGTCATATCACGTCAGTTCACTAAGCCCAGAGGAAGTCAGACACGCTAAGAATAAGCAGGATTCCGATTCTGTTGGGGGTTCGTTAGTCACATATTTACCATGCAATGGATCTTGGAATATTGGCGCTCTCACACGCAGCCGACGGTCGTGGTCGTTTTAAGCCTAAAGGCTGCCTTCGATTCAGCTGCTTGTAACGTTCTCTGGAGCTGTCTTCTTCGCAAGGGAGTACCAGAGAAATGCGTGGACCTGCCGAGATCATTGTATGCCCACTCTGGGAGCAGGATGAAAGTTTATGAACAACTGTGTCGGGCGTTCATCACTTCTAGTGGTGTTCGTCAGGGGTGTCCGATTTCTCCCTTTCTGTTCAATTTTGTCATGGACGACATTCTGGAGGGTGCGCTTGAGGAGTCCGGTGAATTTGATGTTGAGCTTCTTCCCGCCGCTCGGTTGACTGACTTGGAGCATGCGGATGACATTGGCTTACTTAGCCCTTCTGCCGAAGATACACAGACCATGTTGGACAAGGTAAGTGACCGGGCTGATTTGTATGGAATGCGCTTTGCATCTTCAAATTGCGAAGTGCTGTTTCAAGCCTGGGGCGTTTCCACTCCTACTTTCTTCAATGCAAGTAATCCACTAGAGACTGTGAACAGTTTCACATATTTGGGTAGCACTATCTCATCAGCTTGTAATATTGCTGATGAGATATCAGCGAGGATAGTAAAGATACAAATTGCGTTTGCCAACCTGCGTCATCCATGACGTCGAACAGACTCGGTTGTCGCTAGAAGAAAGAGTATATAATGCATGTGTACGTTCTGTTTTGCTGTATGGTTCGGATGCGTAGCCTGTTCGCTTCGAATATATAGACAGGCTTGCTGTGTTTGATTATCGTTGTCTCCGCCAATTAGCCCACATTAAATGGACTGATTGCATGAACAGTGTGGCCGTTCGCCGGTAGGTATTCCGAAACGCCGGGTGATGCACGATCAGTTGGTCAACTACTCTCTTTTCATAGCCTGCGATGGTTGGATCACGTACTTCGCATGTCATCTGATCGTTTACCCCATCGAGCATTATATACTGAGGCCATCAACAGTTGGGTGAAACCACATGATGATCTACCAACAACGTGGTCACGAAATATGAAGACGCTGACTGTTCCGTTGAGCAGTGGGTAGGTATCGTCTGTTTGATTAGGGTCCTCGTGATCACTGAAACCGCTGGTTAGAGACGCTATCCGAGATGGCGGTGTGTCGCAGTCAATGGCGTACCTGCATCTATATCATTTCTAGTTCTTCTACTCAGTCTTATTTCGTTTATTTTCAGCCATCTTGGTAATGTGATATTCTAGGATATTTCATATCACTGTTGAGATGTGCGGTAGCCCGAGCCAAAGTACCTCCTGGTCACGTTCATGGCAGCTTTATTAATGATGATGATGAGGAGGAGGAACGACTTCTAACTGTGACTTCTATTTTTCACTAATGAATGTTTGTTCGCTCACGCAAATTGCAATTTTAACAAGACACTGAGAACGACTTCATTCGAATAGGCGAGAAATAAATCGATTGTCAGATTTTCCGGCAGGTTTGATTGAATTAGTTAGCTTATATCAGAAGCCTACTTCATTGTTGCACACGGAGTTTATTCACTTACAGAAGTTTGCTTGAAACAAATATTCAGCAAATACACTGCGACTATTGTTTAATTCCTAGCCGAAAAACAACAGTTGTATCATGTTATAAATTTGCTTATCATTTACAATCGAACAGTTTGCTTTATATCTCTCCAAACTTATTTGACTGCAACTTGATAAATGGCATCAGTAGTGTTCTACCTACTCAACACAGGTGGGATTATTATCTCTAGCAAGTACGAAGCTGAGGTTCACGTCAACCGGTACCTTATTGAATTTTGTGATCCAGTACATGAATTCAGAAACACCACTGTTTCCCAAAACCGATAACTTTTAAGCCCTCATTGATTTTCCAACTTACGGTGTTCCTATGTGTGGATATCACTAACCTAGTATGTTAACCAGTTTTGGAAGCTGTTCTTTGATTTATTTAATCGGTTTAGGTGAAACCATAAACTCTCAGTGCTTTAAAGATCTGCATTGTCTCACCCAACTTTCGAGATGAGGATAGTAACCGTTTCGATAACTAAAGGCCGATCGCATTACCGATGACTGTCCTTAAAGTTATGGTGTGCTTCATACACTGATCGGTTACGCTAACATCTAGTCTAATTTGTACTGCTTCTTGGGAATCAACGTATAACTTTTGGTATGCCATCAGTTTCTTGTTACTACTTAGAATCATTAGACAAAGTGACTTGTCATTGTCTATCAGTTTTTCTTACACTATTCTATCTGGTAAACCCCTCACTAATGTGTATGAATCGCCATCAGTTTATTATTCATTATCTCTCACTTCCGTGTTTCAACATCACCCGGATGACAATTATTTTGCAAATGCGTGGTTAACGGAACATTTTTTGAATGGTACTGCATAAATGAGGTGTGTCATGAAGTTTCTTACTAGAAGCTGATCTTTTGAACTTGATCTTTTTGAACTTGATATTTACTGAAAATGACTCACTTCAGACTCAGTGTGGAAATGGTTTTCAGACAGAATTGGAACACTGACAATAGGCACAACTACCGAATGCTCACAAGCTGTTCTCAAACTGTTTTCTATTGGTTCCAAATGCATACCATGTGAGTGCACAACTTTTACTAAACTCTACCTGTTGTGCAATATTCTGACACTTTAGCTGAACGAGATAAATTGAGGGTTACCTGACCAGCATACATGAGAACCTGGAGTGTTTCAGAAATTACAATGAGAATTAATTCATACAGTCTACTGAAAGACATACAAAAGTTACTTCAGGCAACCCAGTCAGAAATTTGGAAGAGTGCTGTCTCTTGCTCAGCAAAACTTTTAATTGACCAAACGTCAGTCCTCCTAACTACATAAGTAGAGTGTTGTGAAAACTGGGAGAAATAACTGATAGACGATGGGTAAACAATGCGGACTCAATCATTGTTCGGGCTGGATTGTAAATAATGCTCCTAATTTGGCGACTCAAAATAACACATTAAAGAGTTCTCTGCTATTATTCATTGTTAGAGCCTGCGTTCTTCAGAAATGAAGTACAGTAATGTGCACTTCGCAGTAAAAGCGCAATTTTCCTCCAAAATTTAGGTATTTTCAGTGGTCTGCATGCTGTGTGAATCTCAAGTACACTTATGAACCAGTGGAGAATAGTAGCTCAGGATATTGGCAGAAGAACCAGAGTTCACAAATCACCTGCCTAATTGAATGATGATCCGAGTCTAGAATGTGTTGGAATGAATTCAGTTGTATGTATGTCATTTATTAGAAGAAGACAGAAACGATGGATCAAACTTTTAATTAATTCCACCGAGGACCTACAATCCAGATTGTTCCCGTAGTTTTATCGAGGTCATTCTCGGCACGGATGCAGTTAAGACATTCATACTTACCCCGAAAGACTTATAGTTAAACTGGTTAATAGTGACCTACGGTACCACTGTAAAAAAAGACCATACTAACCAACAGTGTAAGAAATTGGACAACTCTTTCACTTATGGAGTCCATTACAATTCGTTGAGGGATGAAGGCTCGCAGAATGTTCTTAACTCACTAACTTTCAATGGGCTACTAAGTCGTTCTTAACATCTATCGGCGGTTCCGAGTGACGTGCTTAAAAACTGTTGATTTTCGCGTCGGTGTCTTTCCTTGAGATCCATGTATGTTGTGCGATTAACCGTATGAATCAACTTATGCTTTTCATTTAACGTAATCGCATGCATGAGAAATGAACTCAGAGTTTATAAAGTAGTGCGAGAGATGTTATTTCACGGATGTGTTTTGGCTATGATTCAGTCAAACTGCTATAAATTCCACGGACCAATTTTTAGTCCGAGTTGCAACTACCGGCTATTAATAACCCGAATTGCTGGGACAGAAACCAAACATGCCATCAATCTGTTGTTGTGAACACCCGAAGTAATGATTCATCTGTCTGGTTCCACGTGAGTTCCAAGCGCTAGTTAGCATCGTCGACAATAGTACAGATATTTCATAAATCGAAATAATCCGAATGGAATTAACTTGCAAATCGACAGGAACACGGACTGGCGAAGTACAACTGACAGATCAATCAAATTGTGTCAGGGCTGACAAATTTTATTCAGCCAGCTGCAACTATTTGAACTGATTCGTCACAAATCGATATGAACCTCAACTCATGAAATACTTGATCCAACTAGTGGCAACATCGTCACTAGTTAGTGGAATCAGGTACAGGTATCAAAAACAGATTCAGTACATCAGGCTGACGTTTTCGATGGTTCGGCCGTCGAGACTTTTTGGCAGTTCGAAACTACTTTTAACCTTTCTATTTTACAGCTACTTAGCTACTTGCTTATTGTTTGCCTAAGTATGTTGGTGATTACTTCATTTGTATGCTGTCAGGTTTGTGTTCTCATTTTACATCATCCTACGTATTAATTTTATTCCTGAGTACCTGACATTGCCTCTCCCTTCCATTCCCAACGACGGTCTCCACAACAGTCTGACGCAGAATCAATCGCACAAAAGCTTTCGGATTTTTACAGCATGTAAACTTTGTGAATTTGGTGAATGTGCTGACAAATAAATGTATGTTTTAGTGGATAAACGTTTGTACATACTTTGACAAATAAGTTCTTTTCACGAAGTAAACTTCGAACAGTTTTAAACGTCATACCTTCCAGTAACTTGTTACCTGAGGTAACATGAGTAGAGACATAAAATTGCATGAGGCAAAAAATTACACTTTTGTACAATTTTTAACTTAGGTTGTTCTGATTTTTGCGTTTCGAGTGCCTTCAAAGCTATATTTATGAGAATGAAAGTTAATTTAATTTAAAACGTTTGTTTTTTCGCGGCATCTCTTCAGTGGTCAACAGTGTCTGGCTATCAAGATGATGACAGTTTGCTTCGTCCGATGGACAGCAAAGCGCGAGCTGCAACGGGAAAGCTGATGACTCCAACCTCTACTGATCGCGTGAATGGTGGAGTGATTAGCTATTGGTTCTGCGAACTGGATCGCCGAAACAAAGGGCAAGCTATACACTATTTTACTCTTTAACACTAATCGTTTATGTAAAAAAGTCTTTTTACAGATCATTTCAGGTCAACGTTATTCATTTCTGTTGTACTTATTGCTCACACAGCAATATTATGTATTTTGATTAGTTTCCGTTCTGACGACACAGGAATTCAATGTGATCATTAAAGTATTACGACGGAAGCGTTTTGTAATCGGGACTCAATGTACACCCTTCTTTTAACTGAGCATGTAGACTCATGCGGACTGGAATATCATCATCATCATCATCATCATCATCATCATCATCATCATCATCATCATCGTCATCATCATCATCATCATCACCATCATCATCCTG
>JTDE01001360.1:42795-66948 GCA_014338405.1 Paragonimus skrjabini miyazakii | reverse complement strand
ATCATCATCATCATCATCATCATCATCATCATCATCATCATCATCATCATCATCATCATCATCATCATCATCATCATCATCATCACCATCATCATAGACAGCAATACATCAGTGGTTCATACTGATGCTTAACTGCCACACAACCATGAAGAAGAAGAAACAAACCCTGTCTAGGAAGAGAGAAAAAAGGGAGAGGATAGGGGACCTAACCCCTAAAAGTAGCTACGTCTACATTCAAACATACAACATCAAGGCACCTACACTTTGCAAACAAACAACCAAGCTGTAAGTGAAAGTAAGGCGTCATCAGCAAGACAGCTTCCTTGCGGCTTTCACTGTCCCGCGTCATTAAGTGCACTCACTTCACAGACAACTCGGCGAAACAACGACAGCATTCACGCCACTGAGCTCGGTTAGCCGCCATCTCACATAAAGTTTCAAGCCACTGACTCTCTGAGTCGCGAGGGCATATATGTCCTAATGCCTAGTATGGGCTTTACCTGCTAATGGAAGAGAACTCGGTAGATCGTACGTGTTCAAATTGGTGTAGCCAAGGGACAGTTCCTCGCCGATAGGTAAAACTGATCTGCTCTCGATTAATGATTTGTAAAAAGCTACTGAAGTTTATTGTTCAGAGAGTCCGTATAAGTCAACATTGTGCAAAAGTCATGGTTTTCTATAAAACTTAACAGATAACAGTGTTCCTAAGGGTAATGTGCACACAGTCTCACATCTGGTGTTCAAATTGGTTACCAATAAACTCCATATTACTGGTCGTATACAATGTTACTGACTTGTCGCCGCATTAAATCGTACTGCCATGTTGGGCAGGCGTTCGTAAGAGTTATGTCGATTTCTGAAGTTCATCTAACCAAACTGTATTGTTCACCCTAAGTGAGATATTCCACAACCAGGTTTGTCCTTGTCTGGATTAACCTAAAGGATGTAGGGTTACGAAACAGCAGTCTTATTGTTACGCGCTGGAATGTGTCCACCAACCCATCAGTCATGCAAAAATGCTTATGAAGAGATAATCAATAAAGACCTATATGAACTGTTCACACTTAAGTGGAAGCTGCCCATCTCTGAAGGACCTATTGTTCCCAAAATGCCACTAGAGCTTGAAATGATAATCACGAAATGTTTCATGATGTGGGTTTAATAACCGACATTTCATCGCCACTTCCACCCGGCTTGCGTCTATCATAGACAGATAGCCATACCTACTGGACGCTATCATTGGTTTGAGTTTTCCATGCGTGCTACGACCTGTTTCCAAAGGTTCCTTTCAAAGTAGCAGTCTGAATCATTGGAACGTAAAGAAATACAGTAGTCTTGTGATAAGCATACCGCTTCAACCTTACGATTGCTTCGTATTGCAATAAACACCTAAACGAATTTACCTTTCGAAATCACCAAAGCAGTTGATTTGTTTACGAGACTATCACAGAATGAATAAAATATTTTGTTATTTATTTGAATGGATATCATTTTCCGTGGCGTAGCTCCTTCAAACGCTTTTGTAGAAACAGGTGAAAAGAAAAAACCCGAAACCTCTGTGTGAACCCTCTCATGGTCGATTGCTTAAGACGCAACAGACCTCACACGTTTTAGGTTTGGCAGAAATGACCTACCCGGGTGGCGAAGATTTGAGTTTGGTAGACATAAGACCGTACAGTGTTCTAGTGCTAAGCCACTTCAAGGCCAACTAAGTAAACCACCAATTGACAATGTGTAACTAACCAAACGGCACACAGCATGACGTCGAATTGAGCTACAGAATTACGACGGTACGACGTCGACGCGATAAACTTAGTCGTATGTAGACAAGACTTTATTGTGCACTCACACATACACACAGAAACATAGTAATACTTTTCAGACCACCCAGCTGAAATGTGGAAGACTACTTAAAAAATAAGATGCGTTTAAAGAGTGACTTATCGTGTGAACATTCGGCGTAAATCAAAGGTGACCTAGTAGATCGATCTGGCTGAAGTCAGATAGAGCGATCGACTCCAGAATTGTGAGGCTACATTTTTTTGACATTCTACTTAATCATCCCTTTCAGATAATTGAGAGAGCAAAAGAGAAACCAGTTCATTAATTCATTCGTTAAGGACACAGTAACGAGGAGCTGATCAAGAAGCCCGTATTCAAAGTAGCAACTAGACACCTTATGATAAGGTTCGAAAGAGGAGTTATGTAGCTAAGGTAAATTCGACGTTCACAGTGTTAGGGCGCCCATCCTGTTATCGTCCCAAGCCGCTTCCGTCGTGAGAAAGAAAAAAACGATTGACTCAGTCCTACTTAGCGGAACCGTACAAAGCGGTCGAGACTTTTTATACCGTTAGGCTTATCTGCGATCCTAACTATTTTTCTCTTTTGGTAACTGTCCTCTTTAATGTCTTGGTAAGGTTTGATCATTACGCGCCCTATAAATACTTTGTAATTGTCACCTTTGTCGCACACGTTTTGGGGCGGAACAAAGCCCTTTTCTTTGTACGCGTTTTTTGGCTTGTCTTATACGAATACGAATACGGGGACAGTCGCAATATTATTCGGGACCGAGATTTTTGTGTGAATTATTACCGGCTCAATAATCCGATTTTATTGAGCGCGTCACTATACCGAGATCGAACCAGCGTATCGTTTAGGAGGGTTTACAACACACAGACATCATGGATAATTACTGAGGATAAGATCGATTCATCTATTCTTCGGATAACAACTAAAATATGCATAGCTAACATGATCAAAGCAACCTTGCAGATGGTCGACTTAATTGTCAATCTCTACTCGTCAGAACTGGCAACCGATCAAAGAGTATAACTAAGCCGAAAGGTATATGACATTCCACTGTGGTGTAAAGTTCGGAGGGTCCGTACAATGAGCTCTGAAAGCGTTGACGTTTAACTGGAAGACCATGCTCACATACACACAACGGTTTGAAAACCATGTGGACCGCATGAAATTCCTAGAAATTGAGCACCCGAAAACAAAAATAAAGCGTAGAGAAGGCCAAATTATACTTACTGTTGCACCAGTGTAGCCATCTGCTTTAGAACAAATATTATATGACCTACACTTGTAGTGACGTGTTCTTGATGCATTACGACGGCATTTATGCAGCGACAACATAAAGTCTAGTTAACTAACCTCAGTGAAAGTTTCTAGGAGAAAAACACTGGGATGAACCACGGGACACTTTATGTGGCGTAGGCGGATTTGTCTAGCTGACAAAACAAGGGTCACATAGGATAATCGTAGTGAGAAGCCCAGAGTTTAGAAAACAAAGGATTTATCATCCACTAAGGATATCACGTAACCCATTTTTCATAACGTACAATGACTTCCTGCATATATCGATAGTGATTTGGACAAATTTATAAAAAACGATCTAGTGATCTGGTGAATCGTCATCACTTCGAGGAAGTTAATATTAAACAACGTCAAGCAAGGTGGTGGAGTAGTGCCAAATAAAACATTGGCTTTTCTTTCTATCGGCGCTTTCTTCAGATCTGACTACCAACGAAAACAAGTCTTGTTAGCAAGGCAAACGAATCAGACTTTCTACCGAGTCCCCAAAAGGGCCTTAAACATAACTTGAAAACGAACTGAAACGGCGTTCTCAGCAATCTAGTCAAAAGTGTGCTAAGAAGACATGCTGTTAAAATCAGCGCATCTTTTAGATAACAAAGCCGATGAGTATTTCATTTCAAACTCGTGGAATTTTGCTCAGAAATCTTTTTTCTGTGTATGTAAACATTAGAAGGGTGTTAGAAAACGTTTAACTAAGCGAACCAAATAGGTTAGTTGTTGCACGCCACTGGCAATCAGACACTCATAGTGACCGCATCAAGCCTATGTTTTGTAAGGAGCATATCATTAATAACCACTAGATATTTCACAAGTTGCCAGCAATAGAGACGACAGTGACACTGATTATGGCCGATTTCTAGCTAGGCCAGTTTCCGTGCGAGGTAGTTCTATTTCTTCATAACAGTATAGCCATTCTAATCAGACTAAAATAAGCAACTTGTGAGACAGTTAAACTTCTCTCACAAGTTTACCATTGTTATTGTTGCATTATGCTGCGAGTTGTCAACTCTGTGAGGACTTTGTATATGAATGTGGGGGTAGTAGTGTTTAGTACTGTCTGATCTGTAAGACTGAAAATGACTGGTATATATACGCAATCCTACATACTGTAGTAGCATGCCGGTAGTTTTGTGCGTATTTCTTTTGAGTTCTCATATAACTTCTTTTTTAATTGGGATAACTCCTAAGGTTTTCTCATAAAGTCATTCCTAGTATTTGTCTTTCACCGAATAGCTTCAACTGCAATACATAAACATGAAAATAAACGAAGCATATCGATAGTGAGACTTTGTTGAATGGAATAAAGTTTTGATACGTTCTACACAAGCTTTCGAATGTGAGACAACGCAGTTGCATTGAGGACGAAGCTGCTGGTGACAAATATCTCTACCATAATTCATACACTGTTCATATCTTTCTTCAAACATCTTCCTTCAGGAATCTGGACGAACGTGACCTAAGTCTACTCTACCAGGTCTTGCTTCCAAACAACCCGTGCCTTGAACTGTTTATGAATCGCTGCGCGAGTTCCGGATCCATCACATTTGCACAATGGCACAACTGTTTTGAAGTCCCTCAAGGTACGTTTGTAACGATGTGTTCTGCTCAGTTGTGCATCGATATTTGACTGTATTGCCAGAAGAACGCCCAACTGTACTACCCTTGCAGTCTTGCACGATGCCATCGTGCTCGATTAGTTTATTCGGACGGGATCGGCCGTTTTTAAAAAATAATTTGTAAACATTTCCATGGTAGTCATGAGTAAACACACGTACTGGTCTCCGGTGAATCTTTATCATGCTAGGGGCATTGCATTTTAGATATAATTGTACGAAGTATTAACTAATGGGACGAACATAAAACAGGTGTTTATAGGCGGTCAAACAACGCAATTTCAAACGGCTGTGAACGTGTAATTTTAAAAACGTGTTGACCTATCTATAAAATGTGAGTTAGCTAACGTAGTTCCACGGTTTGAACGAAACTTTTCTGAACACAAACGAATAAATTCGTAGGCAAATCTCAGTTAATTCGTTTGTAGTCAGAATTTGATAACTGATCTCCTGTGGGTGAATAAATTTTAGTTGGTTGACGGAACAAAGTGCACTACTCAAACTGAATATTCCAAACTCACCAACTTTTCCAGTGTGATGTTACATTTTAACTCTGTTCTTTCGCTGTCGAGCATAGCCGGAAGATGTTTACTGACACTTTCAGATAAATATCTGATTTTGTTGTCAATATAACTGATGTCACAGAAACAGCCAACACAAAAGAAAGTAACAGAAAGCGTGCATTTTATCTGCAAGTTTTATCCACATGACTTAAATGAAGGTTATCTTAATACTTTCTAAACTCCTAAAGATGAATTTTCAACCGTCAGTTTTATTCGTGTTCAGCAGTTATAAAGCGTTAGTTAACAAATAAGAGGTACAATATTTAGACTAAAAATGAGATCGCAAGATCAGCCATTTGGGAAGGTGCTCACTGATGCGTGAAAACTTTTGACAGCTCAATAATGAAACATTACTGAGAGGTAGGTGTTCCACATATGCATCAAGTAAAAACGTAGGGTGTATCTTGACGGGCTTATTCTGAGGATGGCCAAGCAATGCGCGGTATTTCTCTGGCAGCGCAGAACGCGATAGTATAGCACAGTGGTGTACGATCTGGTCTTGGTTGCCATTCACTGATTTTGGATGTGGTGAAATATTGTACACAGTTCAATTTGTCTGCTGGAATGCACTAGACGCAAGATTGTACTACAAGTAACTGTCTTGTTGGTTACGCTGCAGAGAATGTCCCTTGATCCACTTTCTTGTTCGGGTTCATCACTCCCTAACAGTGAATCACCTCCGATCAATAGCACATTTGAGAGGGCGTCTGATTGACCCAGCTGCCATATCTCTTCGGAACAGTGGCTGTATGCAAATTCCTTCCTTCTAAACCGTGTAGTTTTATCGGTGATTTGCAGCAGATGCCATAGTGTATTTCATTAAGAACTGGCCAGGACATCTAACTTCAGGGGTAGAATTTCACTGCTGTGCAGGAAAGCTCATTTCAGGCTGTTCGTCAAACGACAAGACATATTTTGGTTTTGTTCAATACGTACTAAACCGTGAAAAAATATTTTTTAACTGCTTCAAGCTGGTTTTCGTACACTTGCCTTCTATTCATCCATCTGCTTTTTTCTTCATAACTAGGTATAAGATATTAAGCTACCCATCCATTTCTGCTTATAAATCCGGATCAATCGGTCTCAGTGAAGTACCGCATTGTACTTCCGTGACCGGTATTTCCAGGAGGGATAGTGAACACACCGGCAGCTGGGTAGAATTTTGTTGATGCTTCAAACTAGTTAATCATCTGGCTTTCTCATGAAAGCGTCCTCGGAAATGAGACCAACAACCCATCTTATTGCCGAACAGTTTACTTGTCGATAAAACCTTCAGCTAAATTCAAATTAAATTTTGTACGTGCAACAAAACATCACTACTTCCGATACTGATTTCGGAAAGTACAATCTTACGTTTGTTCCTTCGATGCATTTTGAATTGTGATTAACTTTTTATATTACTTGGAAGGTTACTGAACAACTGAGATGCATGAGGGGCTGACAATATTGTTTGTCTTAGTCGTCAAACTATCAAAAGCATATGTGTTGTCCAATTCGTGAGAACAGAGCTACTCATGGAAGGTTTCAGGTAGTTCACCTAGTCGCTGTTTCTCCATGAGCTTGGGAAATTTACACATGACAGGATTGAGTCTCCATGGGTTAGGTTATTTGTGACCTTTCGTCAACCACTACATGCAAGGTACAGTTTAATCCGATGATTTAATTCAACTGGACTGTGCTGGAGACGACTTAGGTAAGCAGCTGAGTTAAAAACAACCATTCTTAAATCAGGTACATATACCAGTAAACTGTGTAAATAAATAAATCATCACTATTACAGTGGCCTCATCAAAAATAGGTGTCTCCGTTTAGTCTTCAAAGCTCCCTCAGGTCACCCTCATCAGTCGATATCATCCTCAACCGAACGGATCGCCAGTCGGTAACATCAGCTTGTTCTGTATTGTCAAAAGCAAATTAGCGTAAAGCTGGCGGTTGTTATGATCACGGTCGGATCAACCTTAACGCACACCATGTTGTGCTACAAACCAAAATTTTGGTTACTCGATTAGGGCACACAACGCAGACAACGAGTTGCCAGATGTTTTTAAACAAGTCTAATCGGTTCATTACTTCGACCTTTAGTCTCTGATTTGTACATTATTGACGACGTGTGTAAACGTATTACGTTTATGGAGAATGCTCGGAAACAATTGTTTGTTCAATCTTGCCTTCTTTCCGTTTCTATTCATATATGTGCATATACAGTGTGCTCCATAAGTCATAAAACAACACTTTCCGCTGCAGAAAATCGAGCTTCCCCAACTACTCATAAATTTTAAGTAGACAGAAAATCTTTCAACATTATGCTTGTCTGAAGCGCTTCGTTGACTGACTTTTGTCGTCGAGCCCTTCAGTCAGTTCAGAGGAAAGATATGACAGAGTTGCAGTCATCGCATTATAACTGTCTACCAGTTTTTGTTGCACAGGAGGAATTGCACAAAATCGAAAGCAGAGCTGTTTGAAAAAATATTTTGAGTCAGTCATTTACGAATATTGTAAAACAGTACAATATGAGTTGACTTTTTGCAGGAGTGGTTGATGTAAAAAATTCTCGAAGCAGAATCGATCTAAAATGGGTTTATGAATGACTCCATTGAGGTCGACTATGCTCAACACAGACTAACTAGGGTTTGTTTGGACTCAAGTTTGGTAACCAATACTACTTTCATATTGTAACCGTTTTTTCGAAAACTCAAGTTCAACTCGTTACTTCCTGTTTAGCTATCATACAGTCTGTCACTATCACCGTTTGTAGTTACATTTTCACTAAGACGTTACGGCCGGTGAGAATAAGTAGGAATACGAGTGTTACCATGTATGTAAAAAACTCAATAAGAACTGACAAAACTGTAGACACGTTAGGGTGACAATATATTTTTTATAAATTGTACGACGGCCGTGTACTTAAAAGGAAGCTTTTAATCTGTTAGGGTCTTGTCTATAAGAAAGTGAACCAATCAGGTTTACAATGTTTACACAATATTCTGTCCAGTACCTTTCTATTCAGGTAAACGTGATGCGATCAAATAACATGAGTAAGTTTTCTTTACGAAAACCCCACGAGTCAGCGGTCAATCCACTAGACCCATTAAGTAGTTACCGATCCCACCTCAAGCAACGCGTAAAATTCACGATCAAACGAGTAAGATGGACAACCGGCAACATGCAAAGGGGACCAGTGTTGTATTCGTATAAGTGTGCTATCAACAGTAAGCTTTGCAGGCTGTAACAACGATAGAGAGAACTCGTGTCTCAGTATACAACAACCAACAACCATACGATATTTGGGACGAGCGATTCCTACTCATGATATTCATAACTAAGCAAATAATCAACTCAATTCACGACAGCATGCATGAATTAAGTTCATTTTGATCTGTGGACCGAAAATTGGGCCTACTTGTGACAGTGGTATAGGTTAGGTAAACGGGCTTTGAAACACAAGGTACTCGTTACCAGATAACCTAATGTGTCACTAATGGGCTGGGTAACGTACGACCACCCAGACAAAGGTAACCGTGACAACTGGGTCTTCAACCCACAATCATGTATCCGGCATTAGAGGTTGTCAACACTGAGTAACCTCAAAAGACAGTAAATTGGTATGGTCATAGATTGACCAGGTGACTCGACGGCGCCTACCTCGTCAAACTTTGAACACCAACGTCGTCAGCTGTATGGAGGAGCAGTAGGGCGAACAGGAGAGCACGGCCAAGAACCAATAAGGTAACAAGGGTTTGTCCAACAAGCCCCTTTTCAGTTGGTTATCATCAAGCCGAACCGCGTAACGTTTAGGTAGAACAGCGTTGACAGGACAAATCAAACCCTGATTGGTCCACCTGACTACAATCAGTGGGTGTCAGCAAAGAGATTGGAGACCGGGTGATCGTCTAACTCAATGACCGAAAGTACTGGCAGCCTCGACGGTGTCCATGCATTCGGTTGACGGTACCCATTCCGATGACTATCTTATATGGGTGGATGCCGTTCTCGTATTCAAATCGACTTTCAAGCCAGTATCCTCCAAAGATAAACAATAAACATGAGTTTCGCACACACCGGAACACAGTTTCCTAGTTACGACCTGGATTTGAACTCACGCTACACCTTCATAAGATCAATAACAGTAATCAACGCAGTCGCCTCATAAAATGAGCGGGGTTCAAAGCCCGACAGCGGGAAGGATATGCACTAATGAGGAGCTGTAAGAAAAGTAAAACTCGGGGAGTGGTACTTATTCCCGGAAGGCGCCGGCTGCAGCTGTCACGAGTGATGAGTACTGTTCAACCTGCAACTTTGGTAAAAATGACCTTCATAACAGCGTTTATTACACTTCATTAAGCTGTAGTATCTACGAGCCCTGCATTAAACGACGGCCAGCCTTAGCATGGGGTAAAAATTGAATTTGCTATCAATAGTCAGAATAAATTGATTACTATGAGCACTGGTACAAGATGGAGCCCCTAAGGTATGGAACTACGGGAATAAGTTTCAACATCCGACGTTCTATCACTCATTACATTTGGCGTTAATTTGATCAACTCTTTCATCAGATGCTTCCCACGCCTTAGTATTTTGTAAGCGTTGCTCTGCAAAGATCCATGAAATACCCTCAAGACATTTAGAACTGCTACTTATATGCTGTCTTGTACGATTATACAATGGCTTGTCTAACACCTGTTAAGCATTTAAATACTCTTTAAGGGATACCTCGCAATCGTCTTTCCCCGCTGAAATATTTCACCTTTCAGAGCATGGAAAACAGAACCAAATCGGATTGGAAATATGGGACTTTTATTCCACTATACTTGGACAAATTTCAATGTCTTCTCAATGTGCTAAACGTACCCACACACATTTCCAGTTAACCTCATAGCGTTACAAAATGATCAGCCTGTAAATTGGTCGCACTAAAAGTCCATTTAAATTCCTGAATAATTAAGTTTTTCTTTAAAAGCTACATGCAGTAAAGTACACAGCTGCTGAGTCAAGTACACCGTTTCACTTGACGTCCGACTGACCTGTGATGTTATCTGTTTATAAATTCGTTTCATTATGTATTATCCATATCTCAGTCTGCTTAAAATTTCGACAGGGATGTCTCGTAAATACTTCAAAACATCCTGAATATAAACCTATCCGTCAAACAGAACCACGTGCTGTGTGATGTCTCAGGCTATCAAGTAACAACATATCAATCACCCAAACGTTTACAACGGTTACGTGCATGTGTACGGTCAAACAATTCACATCCACTGTCCCCTCCGTTGTGACATTGGTTCCCAGAGTGCTGTTGGAAAACAGCCTGTCCTACTGTTATCACAAACAGTTGATTACTGAAGTTGTAGATGCCTTAGCAAAACCACATCGATTTCCCGAGGTGAATAGTTGGGAACATATATTCCTAAGAGCTTACCAACTGTTCTAGTACCACACTGCGTAACCTAGTTGGCATTCATGATGAAAGGCGTACTAAGCGATCACCATGAAAATTCATCCTAACTTCCAGATTAATTAACTACTTTGAAAACAAAATATTTACGAAAGAAACTGTAGTACTAGCCGAGCAATTAAACCATCTGTGCAACTGACGTTCCCAAATGAACCATGTGACCTGAATTTATCGTGGCGTTTTGTTTTCTGTTACAGAAGAGCGCGTCGAGTGCAGCCGCTTCAAATAAAAAGCGGTACCACTTGTCGATGTTCCTGTTGCATCCTTGGGGCATCTGACGGTCAACCAGAATGCAAACACTACCTTCAACAATATTGTCATGCTTCGTACAGCACTTCAAACCCATTTTTGTGAACACTCGCATTGCTGATTATATTCACTTATGTATACGCGTGATTGGGGAAAACACGTCTGGAAAATAAAAGACAATTTCATAAATATACAGATTTGCTTCAATTGTATTAAACTGGTCATTAAATCGCAAAGCGCTGAAAACGAATCCAATGCGTGAAAAAAAGAAACGGGGGGGAGGGGGCGGGGCGGAAGGTTACTAGTAAAGTTGACAGGATTCGGAGTATTTGCGGTTCTATCGTATCAATTTCCAAATAAAGCAAAGGTGTACAAAGCAGAGATTGTGAATGGCGAATAAGGTTAATACTGTTCTTTCAAACTAGACATTATTCGTTGATCAACCGGATACAAAAGGGTGAGGGAAGAGTGCATTATATTCTCAATTTCTGTACACACTAGTACCAGCGTGAATGAACAAAAAAATACAAGGAGCGTGTTGATGAATGGAAGAAGGAAAAGGGACTCAGTGTACTTCAAATTGGCACGTAAATTAGTATCCGCTTGGGTCGGGGAAAGGCTAACAACGGCGAACGGCGAGCATCAGTTGACACAAAAGATGTGTAGGATCAGTCGGCTCGTTCAATTCGAGCCACAACTTTCCCATCCCATAAGGGAAGGATAGCACAGTCCTCAGTGAGTTCCTCGTGTACAGCTCCCGTTCCAAACTCGTTACTAGTTTTTTTGAAAAAGTAACTACAAAAAGAAAGGCAAAACAGAGACTACGCATTACCTGGAAATAAACAGTCAGATGTGAGTAGGAAATGCATTACATCGCGTTCAGTTTCTAAACATCATAAAACTGTTCACTGAATTCAGTTACGTCTGTGATTACGAACCCATGCATAGCGTGATAAACAGTTTAATGTGAAATGGTAAAGTTCAACGCCATCAGATGCACAACGGAAGCTTGAGGGCACGGATACAGAAAAAAGATGAATCAATCAGGTCAATAAAGATCTCAGCTAGCAATACAGTATCGCTCAACAATACAGAGCTAATACTACAGATTAGAGAATAACAACCATGTACGACGTATCGACAATCGTGTTACCTTGTCAGTCAACGGTTTACCACCTCTGTACTACTAGTCTTGTACTGTCATGCAACACGCAGGGTAACATATGAGCTAATCATTGTCACGCTGCCAAAACGTAGACAGGAGAGAAGTTGAACTAAACCAAGCTTGAACCCGGAAACACGTGTGAATAGCAGTGAAGTACTTCATGGATCACTGATCTGAAAAACTGCAAAAGCTACCACCAGTCAACCAGATCAAATGTGACCTCATTTGTGCAGCACAATAAGTGTACAGCCATCAAAAAGTGTATGATACAGATGAGTTTACGAACAGTTCAGCATGATGTACTGCTGTTTTACTACACCTAAGATGCTGAGATTCGATAGGAAAAAGACTTAGTTTTATACCAAGCAAACAGTTTTTTGATCGAATAAAAATGAGTAAACGGAGTGAAGATGTCGGGCGTATCCGATTTTGTGGTGTCCAAAAAATGAGGTAGAACTTCTTACTTTAAGTAGATATCCTATGGTTAGACATCTTATGAGGAAGTCACCCCAACCGGTTGTAATTGCATCGTGTCACAGGCTGAAGTGAGTGATGACCAAACAGGTTGAAGATGAAATCACAAATTGACGATGACGGTCGGTAGGAATATAACCCATAACTGGTATCACGATTCGGATTAGTTAGGATGACAAGAACTCAGAACGGATGTAGCACAGAATCAGAGGAATAGTTGGATACTTTACTGGATTAGTGAAAACCTGAAAATGAGTCACCAAACTGTGCCACGGACAATCAAGACGTTCCAGGAGATAGAAAATGCGTGCGACAGCAGACTCTTTTTGACACCTGGTAAACATGGTTGACCGACAATGTGTTCGAGAGTGGCAGTGGACGTGGTTCAGTATATGATATTGCTTACAACCTTCCCTGTATGTACAGGGAAGACTGTCTAGAGGCGAACCATAAGAAGACACATTCTTGATATAGGCCTAGGTAGACGTGTGCCAACCATGAAAAACGTCTCAAATTCTCGAATGACTACAATAATGAAAGTGAGGCCTGTTGGTCAGCAGCAGTTTTGGTCGATGAAATTACGTTAGAGTAGTTGAACCCAATTACTTCTAAATTAAACTGATGATTCCCTGGTGAGATAATAGTAAGGAAGGTTACACGAAAATCACACAGTAACTCACCGATAGTCACCCTTTTTGGCTATCAACTGTTTGAATTGGCCCAACGTAAGTGGACCAGGGTTGGCAGAATTGGGACCATTGTTCGAGGAATTATTCACATGCCATACAGTGCGATAAGGTACAGGATCATCACATAAATAATAGCCCACGATTACACCGAGTTGACCGGATGGCACCACCGCCTCGCTGCAGTCTGGAGAGCTAAATGAGGCAATCAAGAAGCACATAAGGACTGTACGAACTTTCTATCACCCTCATATATATATATATATATATATATATATATATATATATATATATATATATATATATATGAACGGTGATATCCCTGTGCGGAATAACCTATCACAGTGAGTTAAATCAATAGATACTTGCACAAACATGTCATATGAGATGGCTTACACTGCACAAATGAGAGGTACCTAAATCTGCAACTTGATGATCGCATGCTTTGGAAGCAAATGGCCAGACAAGAAACAATATTCTTATGCTACAGTCGTTTCAAAATTCTAAAACATTTAGTACCTCATTTTCAAAAATTCACAAGACTACCTCAAATCACAATCCTAAAGAGGAAAGAGCCAATCCGGAAAATTCATGCATATTTGAATAAAGACAATGACAACCAATTATTACTAACGCAGGGAAGTTTAGTTGAAGCACATACCAAACACAACATTTAGATCTCAGAAAGTCAAAAGAAGGCAAGATACAAAGATGTCATTGAAGTAATTTTAAATGGGGACTGCTCAGGATTAGATACAGCCTTCCAATCTAATCCTTCAGTGAGATGATCATACTGACAAACAACAGTCATAATCTGTCTGATGGCATGGTGCGTCTGACTTTATATAACTGAACGCCACTCACACCTGATCACAGCTGTTGTACTCAGACAGATTGCGCAGTCGAGTCCTTCCGAACAGAAACAATAAACTTGAGCGTGTCTTCTGTGAGAACTCGTCAGCAGTACAAATATGCTTGTTACGACGGGGTTCTGAGTTCCGATCAAGATTTTATGATGTAATCGTACTGACCACTGCGTCAATCATCTCACACTAGGCAAGACGTTCACCTACATTCGCTTGTGAGTAATACACGGATTACCTGGGAAGGAGACAATAACCACCTTGTTAGTTTCCACCAATAGCTTCAAGATTAGGAGCCCTCAGGGTGAAATCACCAAGCTAGCTCAACAATGTTTCGAGTAACGATGAGCCTAAGGACTTGGTTGATATACATCGAACATCGTCTACAGTTGATTACCAGCTTTCTCATCATCATCATCATCATCATCATATACAGCAGTACACTGATGCTTAACTGACACAACCACGAAGGAGAAAGTAAACCCTGTAGAAGAGAGAGAGAAAAGAAGGGGACGGGAAGAGACCTAACTGCGTCCACATTCAAGCATACAACATCAAGGCGCCTATACCTTGGAAAAACAAACAAGCTGTAAGTAAAAGTAAGGAGTCATCAGCTAGACAACTTCCTCGAAACTTTCACTGCCCCACGTCATTAAATGCACTCACTTCACAGACAACTCGGCCAAACAACGACATTCACGCCACTGAGCTCGGTTAGCCGCCATCTCACTGACTCTGTGAATCGCGATAGCTCTAGCCCACGAGATGAACCAGATCTACAGTGGCCAACCCCTTCGTGAACGATTTCATTTGTCTACGCTAGGTCATCATCTGTCCACCTCGCACTTTACGCCAGTCGGCCGCAGCGTCAGCAAACAGTGCTCGCTGGCATCCTTAGTAACGGCCTAACCATCTAAGTCTGTGCAAGTGTAAGGATTGAACGAAGGAACTCCTATGACAATCAGTGCCAAATAGCCGCTTTCTAACCTCCTCGTTGCTCATTCGCCGATGCCACCCGATACGAGCGACTGAACGCAGACATCGGTGGTCAAATACCTGAAGACGGTTCGCGTCCTCTACTCTGATCGGCCAGGTTTCGCTGCGTAAAGTAATACAGCCGTCACTGTTGTTTGATATACGCGACCCTTAAGCTTCAGGAAGATACCTCTCTGTCGCCAGAGGTGCCTCAGATTAGCGAACACCGCCCTAGCCTTAGAGATACGCGTTTCTACTTCATTCTTTACATCTCCGGCGCCGCCGCTGATACAGCATCCTAGGTACACAAACTGGTCGACAACCCCCATGACTTTATTATCTAACGATAAGTTTACGTAGCATCAACAATCTTGCAGAGGCACTTTGCACTTTGGGGCAGCAATGCTATATATGTTATTGGACCTGCAGAATAATTGTCAGAAGTGGGGGTCAGGAGTGGCCTGAAAGTTAAATCTGATAGGATAGTGGGGGAGGGGTCAGCAGCAGCATGTCTTCGCCTATCCACCCTGTTGTAGGCAGTAGGTAGGGCGACCCACTTTATACTGTGATACGGTTGGTGTAGTGTAAAGCTTTTGGTGTTATGAATATTCATGGTTGCATATGAGCGACTCAGATACTGCCAAGACGTCCAGCCCTAGACAAGAAAACAATTACGGCTCTAAAACAGAGCCTGTAGCAGCGGGTGGGTGGCAGTGTACCAAAACTAACACCTATTCCGGAGAAAGATGCCAACCTTCTTCCAATCCCCAGCCTGGAGGACCACAAGATTGTGGTTTGTCAGACCTGCCTGATTTGAGTGAATTTGTCGGTGTGATCATCACACCGTCCAGCTTAGCCCAACAGGTCACCGAAATGCGCAAGCTGTCACACCGCGTCAAGTCCAGTGTCGTTGTGACAGTCCCACCACCAAATACAACCTATAGTCATATCCTTTTGTTTCTAGCCAGCAGCACAGTGCGTTTTAGGTCCCAGCCGAGGGAACGAGTAGAGCCAACAGAAGACAAACTAGACGCCAATTCCCTCAAATGTCTACACCAATTCATAGGCCACTCTCTGTGTTTCAGCCGCTTCCAGAGAACGTAAACATGGTATAATACGGTATGGACTGAGCGCGCACGTGCAAAACGTGTTAGAACTATTGTAACCGATGAAGTGAAATCACTTTGCGTAAAGGAAAAATGGGCGTTCCCA
The DNA here is from genome assembly GCA_014338405.1 of Paragonimus skrjabini miyazakii. Taxonomy (NCBI): domain Eukaryota; kingdom Metazoa; phylum Platyhelminthes; class Trematoda; order Plagiorchiida; family Troglotrematidae; genus Paragonimus; species Paragonimus skrjabini miyazakii. Next base: position 50,594 of record JTDE01001360.1, on the reverse strand, counting down.
ATACACGTGGAATTCCGGTATCATGGAAGTTAGTACACACGAGCAGTGCTCCGCAGACAGATATCCAAAGAACACTGTTGAAAAGCGGCAGTCAGGTTTCACAATCTTAGAGTATGGCTGTACATCCAGTCACGTTACGCGTACCGTCCATTAACAAGAAGCGCATGATACACCGATATCATGCTAGTAAATGTCAACCAGATTTTGGCGATATGTACAGAAATCTCATCTCTAACACCACTGCCAGCTGTGGTTTCGACTAAACCCAGACTGTCACTATCCAGGATGAGTGCAGACACAGCCGCTTGCCACAGATTGACGACCACTTCGCGCTTAGAGAACGCAAAGTCAAGGTATTTTGTATCAAACATCGACTAGGAATGCGCCTTCTGTGTCCCCAAGTTAGTTGACTGTGACCCAACCAATCATAGGCATGGTTGATACGATGTAGGGAGACGGCTGTGAATATCACTCATTGGATATCAAGGTGCATTTTACTCACAAACGTATATGAAGTGTTGCAGTGTGTTTCCTGAGCCTGCTGACTCACTACAGTTGTTATGAGATTTAGTATTACGTCGACCTAAAGTTACAGTTGAATGAAAACCACCACCCTTTGTCCGTCGCACACAGGTACGATTATCTCGCGAGGGTGAGATCAATTGGGTCCGCTGGCAAAGAAGCCAGGAACAGTGTTGTCTAGTGAATAACAATCATTGCTGCTGACGGTTGCTTCTGAATATTGGAACCGTAAACGGACACCCAGTGTGCATTTTGCTCCAGTGAACATTCAATCCGACTGTGGAAAACTGATGAACAACATTACACAGATTAAATGACTGCAATTGTTGCACAATTCCATGCTGAAACAAGTTGCACTTAACCGCAAAAAAGGAAGGGGCATCAACGAACCTTAGATACTGAGCTGTACACGGTTGAGAACAAAACCTCAGCCTAAAAGGAAAGGGGAGAGTAGCCCCAATATCAGCTGTGTGTCCCACGCAAAGTAAGGGTTTTAAAGTGAGCAACGCGTTCAGTGTATGTTAAACATGGAACCTAAAAAAGGTCAAAAAATTAGCTTAAGATAGGAGCTAAGTGATTCGAACTCACCGCAGTTTGGTTTGATCCTCGTTCTCCCGTCCTTTACCTGATGGATCGCGATCATGATTGACCGAATGCTTTGCAACTGAACAATCATGCAAGGCTGATGAACGACGATGGCTATGTTTTGTGCGTCCACCGCTGTTCGACTTTGAGGTCGAGTGGAATTCACTGCAGGAGCCCTGTAAATGTAGCCAGTGCTGAAGTAGCTGACCGCCGCCAGCTGAACGCGAGGACACTGGTTTTCTATCCAACAGTACAGACGAGGTCAGAGGAGCTGAAAACCATGTGTTGCGGCAAGTGGTAGAAAATTAGTTATGGATGAAACTCGTAGAATGATAAATAGAGTCAACCCGGAGTTCATTTTCGTGAGACTAAATGAGTTCAAACGACTCACAGTCATAGTATAGGTGGAAACCGATTTACAGAACGCCAGACGAGAATGGAATGTGAGTTTTTATGGCAGTAAAGTTGACAGACCCTTGCAAGCGATCCGGTCAAATCAGGTGTCAACATTGACCACAATGTGGCCGACGGTCGTAGAACGAATAACTAACAATTGAAACATTATTTCATACGAATTAGGCACAAAGATCATACCACCTGGTGTCGAACGTAGCAAGCTTCCGAATGAGCCCACTGGCCCCGCCAGTTGTATGGGGGACGCGAAAACACGTAAGAGGCGTATGAGTAATGAATAGGAATGATGCGGCATGGCAACGATAGTTAAGCTCGCTTGATGGAGATGCAGTTAACTCTGATTGATTTGTGATAGCAATATGAGTTGATGGGCTCATGTTTGCCCCGGCTGCCATAGTTGGTTTACCGATCAGGCGATTTGTTCAGCGTGAAAGCGATCGTTGTTTGGACATTGTCAGAACCAAGCGACGGTGTCAGCTCTAAGTAATCAGAAAAGTAGTTCAATCTGGTAGTAAGTTGGCTAAAGAAAGTTGTCTCACTAGTAATGAAATGTAGTTTACGAAAATGCACAACGACTCATATATGAAACAAACTAATTAACTTTCTTGTGCAAAACAGAAAGGATTTTTTGAAACTGTTACTCCGAGGGTAGCATAAAGGATGAGTGTCTGTAGGGAAATGGAAGCTGTAACAGACCAAGTTAAAAAGGTGTGTGACGAACCAATGACTCATAGTCTCAGTCTTATTTTTGAGCTATCGATTATCCTCAAAGGTTTTTGACTGTCACGTGACAATGTATAACGGCAATTGTTTGGCCGGGAAATCTGATTCCGTTGTTTTCAAAAACGATCTTACAGGTAAGTGTGAATGATTAAATTAATCGTTCAATTTAGGTAAGACCCAAACGTAAATACACTAAGTTCAGGCTGGATTCTAGCCGGCATCAGGAACAAAATGCCCAGAAGCGACACGTGCCACAAAATTTCGCCAAGATACAAGAAAGTTCACCTTTAGATTCAGTTATCCACCCATTTCACTGTGTCATACGGGATTTATCATATTTACTGCTGAAATTCACCACACCACTGTTGAGCATTAATAATATATTGATGGTAAGTAGTTTGGCAGATTTGGTAGTTCAGAAAAGTCTGGACTTCAGCTGAACTCGAACCACCTTTAGAAACAAAAGGCCTAGACGCTACCTTGCTAAGATGGCTACGTTTGATTCACAGATTCAGGATCGACTGAGAGCGATCATACCAGACCTCCGTAAAAATGGCGAGTTGAAAAGTGTGATTAAGCAGGCCACTGGACAAAACACGAGTGTGCTCAAAAGAAACGCTTTGTATCACGTATCCTGTCAAAGGCCACGCTCAGAAGTGATAGGAAGGAGGTTGGACTTCATTTACTTCACTTATACACAACACATATGGGGCAGACTGCCGACCACACAGGTTCAGCAGTACACAAAGGCCAACTAGTCACACCACAAGTACGCGAAATGAGCGTTTATCACGGGGTACAGATAGTTGCCTCAGATACGTTGGAACAAAGATTGGACAGATCAATTTGTCACGCGCCCCTTGACAGTATTTTAGTAATCTGCGAACACGAGTACAGGGTAATTTTGTTGAAAGTGACTAGTGGAAGTCCGTGTTGCGACCCACTGCGAAAGCAACGAAGATCTTGTGCCATCATAAAGAAAATCGATTCGCCGTGTCGCATTTTCGGCGATAAGATGCTGGAAGATCTCACAGGCCTTCACAGAGTAGCCAGTAGCACCCAACGATAAAAATACGTCGTGCCCAACGAAAGAGAAAATTTGATTCTCAATGACTGAAGTGAAACTACAACCAGTCGAACAAGTAAATGTCAACATCTTGAAAATAAAATACTAAAACCATCTCCTCAGAGGTATTCTTGAGGTGATTAATGTGAACATGCCTTCTAAATGTTCGAATGACAGCATGAGCTTCTTAGACATAAGCTGTGAAGGCAATACCATACCTACAAGCATATACATTGTATGATATGGATCTCCAGTTTGCACTAAACTATTTGGCCAAAACGATGGAGGATAACATAATGGTTGACCAACTCAAGGGTGTATGCTTGGAATCGCATACGGTTATCATACCAGAAGAAAGCGCGACCATTGGCGAAGATGCAACAGCTAATTCAGATTTAAACGATACGTGACAGACTACCCCAATCAACGAACACACCAATGAAGCTGATTTCGAAGAAGTGGAAAGAGAAAAGGCGCTTACCATAGAACCATCACGACAAACCAAGGTGGGTTTTCATAAATGTTTCTGTACGCACAATCATGATAGGATTTGTGGGAGTAAGTTACTCAAATAATGCAGACTTTACGAATAAAAACAGAGAAGCATATCGCCATGAATGCTGCTTATAAACCGACCTCATCGGATCACTTCATTAATTAAATTGCATAAAACAAACTACCGTATCGGTTGTTTGCAAATAAATCATGTCTTGTATATTGCAATATAAAGTCGGTTACACTCCGGGCGTTTACGTAAAGCAAATCTACAACGTGGAATAGACAAGAATGGTGAATTCTGAAGTATCTAATGCCCACTCCTGTGCTAAATCCATATCATCTAATGGCGTCAACTGACTCGAACCGAGGGGGTGCTACAACACCACCCGGTTTGACTCTATATAACAAAAATACGCATTCAGTTGTACGATCCCTGTTCTGTTAGTTACTTCAGTGGCGACATGCACTGACGGCAACCAACATAGTCGCCAGTCGTGACTAGTACAAGCGACTGCTAAAGTACAACACTAGATTATCACTTTATAATACTTACCGGCAAGTTCGCTCGAATCGTGACGTAACCGCAACGAACAACATGGACACAATTCGTTGGGGCTGCATGCCATACCTCTGTGCATGCTTGGCTGACAGGATGGTACAAACACGTGATAATTGGGTCCAGGCGCCGACGGAACACGAAGGTGGTCAGGTAGGGGATGTGAGTGAGAAATATGTGGCGCTTTGTCCATATGCCACAAGCGTACACTATAATTGATAGTGAGATTTGAAGGTTTTACTGGAGAACGGACACGGTGAACGAGTTGTAAACACATCACTCTCATTCATTCATATAATCACCATCACAGACAGCAATATATCAGTTATTCATACAGATTCTCAACTGCCACATTATCACGAAGAAGAAAAATGCAAACCCTATATAAACAGGGAGAAGAAAAAATGAAATGGGTGGGAAGGGACCTGATTATTAAAAATAACTAAATCTATATTCAAACATTCAACATCAAGGTGCGTCGTTTAGCGAGATTTTGAAATATTATGGTGTAGCTTACAAAACACCACGTCTTAATATCACGTGGTTGACTGCGCCACCTAGAACTTATAACCTTACACAGATTGAAAATCGAACTCGTAATACAGCAGCAACAACACTAAGAACCACATGACTGTTTGAACATCGACAGTTTGACGAAACCTACCTGTCTGTTACATGGCAGTAAATACCCGGCAGTGTCAAAATTGACAAGTTAACTTGTTGAAACGGGTAATAGCTCCAGGTCATGTGGGTCAAGAATGTATCCAAAAGTCGCAGGATTGTGTCCACAATAATTCCGTGCTCCCAGATGCACTCCATTCTGTTCTCAGTAAACGATATGCAATGCTCATCTCTAGGTTGTCACATCTTGCTAACATGGCAGAGTGCTTGCGATAAAGTTCTATCTGCTCTATCTCATCTCTTGTATATGGACTTATCTTGTTGCACAGCGAAGTCATCTTCGAAAGGACTGTTCAACTCATTTAATCACCTCCACGTAAAAGTGAACAGATTCGATTACCCTGTGAGTTGTCCGCCTTTTGCATGACAAAATTATAAAACGTCTACCGTCGTCTTAGTGAATGATTACACCGTTTATTGTTCTATTACATGGCAAGCAGACAAGTCTACAAAAAATAATGTTTAGTAGTTGGCAGAAGCCGTCCGTGTGATAAAGTCGATCGCTCATTTCTTACGTGAATGAACCAATGACTTGGCTTGACATAACAACTGGTCAATATCACTTCTCTTTGCTGCGGTATTTATTCAAGTCGCACGTTCAAAACAAGACAAGCAAAAATGGGTGGCAAGAACCAGTGCATAGAAACAGTTGTACAAACGTCACGTGAGAATTCAGCAGGCTTTCGCGTATATGATTTATTTTTCTGATTGGTTCACCTCAAATAATACCACTGAAGGGTTTATGGATGTTTTCGTCCTAAAACCATATTTGCATATTAATGTTCATTTGCAACTTATGAAATTGCATAGGACTCTTTTGGGTGCGTATACACACACGTGAATGATATGGTTGTACCAAATTCATTGACCCCAGAAGTGAGTGAGCATCGCCAAAATATGAAAATCAAAACGAACATTAAAAAATTGTCTAACGCGGTACCAAAAATGCAACTGTATATTACAAATGCAACACACACACTCAAACAAAAAAGAATTTGATTGCAACATACTGGTTCCCACTCCCTCGATCAGCAGTTTGGGGTAAACCCAAGGGCAATTGATCGTAGGTAGACGAGATGCCCGAATCGAACGCACTGGAGTTGTCTGAGGTGATCGGATATTGTTTCACTTGGGTAAGGTCGGAGTGGGGGATCCAAATGGGGCCTACGCGATCCTCGGAAAACTTGTACGGGCGAGGGCAACGAGGCCATACAGACGAGGGACATTCGTTGGAATATCGAAGGTAGGAAGCGCGGGTGTCTGGGCCAGAACAATCCGCAATAGAGTTCTCGGTAAACGGAGGCATCGACGAATTATTCGCAGTACGACAGTGATTGTGATGGAAAAGGTCGTAATCCTGGTAAGGTGAACGTTTCTTGGACATGGTGAAAGGATCAGAAGGTAACTGGCTCTTATGTGAGGTGAGGCGCGGGTGCTGCTGACAGTATTGTTGATATTGTTGTGGATGCTGGTAATGCCGAGTCATGTATTCCACGAGTTTCGCGGTAACCTCACTATTGGCAATTGCCAATTCAGTAGTGGACGACGAGAGTGCCTGAAGACTGGCAGCATCTACATTAGATCTGGTTTCCAGATCACACTGACCTGGGATACTTCTGCAATTGAGTTCTGCGACTGGGTATCCGTCAATAACCCCACTATCCCAAGAGGCTGTTGAACGCACGTCAGATTGATGTATCCTCGGATTGTGACTGCTGTTGGCTCGCACAGAGCTGCGTCGATGTTGAGTCGGTGCTCTACTCGGTTGGGGTGCGGCATGTGTATAATGTGATGCTATCGCGGAAACTGCTGTGCGACGACGAACCGAAGCTTTCCAACTGGCAGGGTAACGGGATCGTCGAGTGGTTGGGTAGACGCACGTGGCAGGAATGCAAGACTTCACCATTACGTCTGCAAAGTTGTCGTGAGGTCTGAAACAATCACCATGATTAACCACACGCGTTGGCTCTTGTTCGTCGGCCCAAATACGCGAACAATGATCATCTAAGATACCTTGTGCGTCTTCATCTGTAACAGCAGCGGTAGCAGTACTGCCAACTATCGAAGTAAAAGAATCGCACTGTTTGCTGTTTCCGTTTTGTTCAATTATGTTCTGAGCAGTAGAACGGAACATCGTTCGGAAGGAGGAGGATAATGGGAGCAGCACTGATGAAATGGAGGGTTGCACAGGGACAGAACTTTCAGCTAGATCAGTAGGTACATTTGATTTCGGGTTGCTCTCGACAGACACGTAAATACCTGCGTCTCTGTTTTGGGAAGAACTCCCCTTCGCCCTCTCCTCTTCTAGATCTGGAGGCAGGACATCCAGTTGCAAATGAGTTACGTTTCTTTCATCCACCTAAAAAAGTAATCATGGAATGGCTGTCAGAACGTGGTCAGTAGAATTTGTAAACAGAAAGCATGACAGTGATCCGGTGTATACAACTGAGGTAAAAGATTGGCTTGTTCTCACCATTGCCTCAATTCCGTTGTGAACACCATTCACAGATGACCGAGGCTAACAAGATCACATGGAATTCACGGTCGGCCACTTTGCGAAAAGAAGCCCTGGAATTGAGCATTGCTCCTGTCAGAGTTCGTCGGCAGTGCATAACTTTGCTAAGACAGTAATTTGAAGCTTGATCCCCGTTCTCATGAGGAAACCATGTTGACCACTGTGCCATTGATCTCATATTAGGCCTGACCACATAACCACATCTAAATGTTCAGCCACATTCTAAGTAAACGTATCAG
>JTDE01001360.1:10678-38705 GCA_014338405.1 Paragonimus skrjabini miyazakii | reverse complement strand
TGCATATCCTCGCCACCGCCGGGAGTTTAACTACTACTACTGACGAGCTCTAATGAGAGCGAAACTCGAGTCTAGTGCTTCTTTTCGAAAGGGGCCGATTGGAAAGTCTATGGGGATGCGACAGCTGCGATCAATTGTGGGTGATGTTCAACTTGAAAATTCCTAGTATCTCCGAAGCATTAACAGAGATTTCCCGCATGAAGAAAAGCTGGTGAATATAGAGCATCCTATTTTCGTTCCACACAATTCGTTATCTCAAACGAATCATATGTACAACAGTCATTTATTTACCAATTCGTGAACGGTGCACTTGTGTGTTGGGTTAAGGTGGAAATGACAGTCTAGAATCAATGAATAATTCAGATTCAAAGCGAGTACGCATGTTTAATGCTGCATGTTACCAGGGTTTCTGCCGTAGCCCGAACGGTAAAGAATCCGGGATCATTGTATTCTTGTTGTATGTATTTCAACCCCCATCCCTAAACGAATGTCTCCATATTGAATAACTCTTTAACACTCTCGATTTTATTACCGATCAATTTAATTTTCTTTACTTCAGGTTGTTCTTTGGGAGCCATGGCAACTGCCTCCGACTAACTGATTGTCGACTGGACGTATACAGATATAGTCAATGCGGCTAACGCAGCCACGAATTCACACAGGACCAAAGGGATAGAGTGAATTCCATGATGGAGATTTATTTAGTCAGGTTGAAAATTTCAGCCTTCCGGGTAGAAGTGATAAAGTTTTGTTAAATTTTCAAATAAACATTTGCATACATCATTTTTCTGACTATCGCTTGCAGAGTATTGATCGACGACGGCAGCAAACTTCGCAAAAAAAATGAACATCTGGTCTTGGACGTTATCTCTGAATATTTGGATGTTGATGCAAAAATTCAAAGTCACGCAGTTATGAAAGACAATGACTTTCAAGTGATGAATGTTACAGTTGCAAAGCACCATAAAGAAATTTTCGAAAAGTCTGTAGATTGTGGTGAAGAGAAAGACAGTCTGAAAAGACCACCGTCAATTTTGACAACAATTTTTCGTGCATTACGAAATGTTCGTATTCTATTTCAAACTGTATGAGGTAATAAACGAGCTGGGGAAAAACTCAGTCTACCCAGAAATTGTACTTTTCGAGAAAGGCTTGGCAAAAACGTCGTATTTCGAGCCATCTCGAACACTTGTAGTCGTAGGCAATGCCAATTGGCGGTCCAAGGTGGACTGTGTCTATCCACACTAACGGAGTGAAACCAAGCTATAAATCAGAATGTCGTGTTTCTTGAACTTTTATTTTCCACGCTACTACCATCAAAACTTGTTTTTCATGCCGTTTCTTCAGCTCGTCGTTAATTGATGGACTAGCACTCTACTGAGCTAACTTTTATAGTTCAGATCTAGGTCGTAATTTACCTATAAATAATGAGGCCCAGTGAAGTATGTCACTGGTTTGAATATCAGTTTTCTCGGAAGTCACGTTATTTCCCTTATTTTGGACTAGTTCAGATCGTTAAAGTTTACATACACCCGTATTCGTAGTTCGTAGACAATGTTGAGAAATACGTGCGTGATAGTCACTAACTGAGAGGGGGACAGGTATGAAAAAATTGACTCACTGGAATTTGTTTTGTGGCATTTACGTTTTCGAAATAAGTGATAACTTACGTAATGGGCTGTGTGTTTATAATTAGTGCATTAAGTAAAGTCGATTAGCGTACCAAGAATTGATAGGACAAACATTATCCTATCAACCGGCTTGTACTATACATGGAATATTGATAAAACAAGAAATCCACACCTGTCACAAAACTAGAAGAAAGCATGAGAACTTGGTTACACCCATCGGTGATGTCGAACATAAAACTGCTTTTACGTGGTAGGGGCACGTCAATCTGGGTGGTCACTAATGGGCCATCAGAATACATGCAGGCTAGCAATCGAGCTGGATTTTCTCTTTCCTACACCATTCACAATAGCTAACAACAGGTGTGAAGTCAACAGTAAATACGTGTATAAGGTTGATCACCAAAAGAGGGAAATCCCATTGAGACAACTGTTCGAGAAAGAACACGAACAAGAAGCAACACGAGAAGGAATCACTTGCGAGACCAACATATGTGAACATGTATGTGTCTGTATTCGATTAGATTTTACTTAATCCAGACTAATACAGTTTCCCAGTCAGCAAGTCCTCGCGAACATTAGTGACAAGAAAAAAACACGTTCAGTATTTGTGATGATATGAAAAAAATTGTATTGAGCAGGAGAGAGTTTTCTGCAATGATGTTAACCGGAAACGCGATACCACAGGAAAGTTATGAAAAACTTTGACGCATGTAAACATCCCATTTTGTCGCTTGGCGAAAATTTCATGCTTATGGCTTTGAGTTACGTTCAGTTGCACATCCAACTAACATAGCATTGTGACCAATTGTTCCCTTGAATCTCATCATATCATGGTGTCCACACATCGTGCATAATTTAGTTCCAGCTTTAGCACCACAAGAGGTAAGCGGCCGTGTGGTATACAACATGATACGTGAGATGAAGACTGTAAGACATCTTAAACATAAAAAGTAGTTGCGGTAACCGGGCTCGAACACGCGACTGGCATTTGGACATCGATATCATGTACAACACATGACTGGCGCTTCTGCCAAGATGATTATCATCAAATTGGACTGGTTTTGGAATATACGTGAACACGGGCTAACCGGTATTTAACACATTACAGGTGCTGCTGAAACACCTCGGTTAAATAGCGGAAGCTAAGGTGGGAGTGCGTGACATGAGGACATGTGGTTGACTATACAACAGATGCAAGTGTGTAAACAGATATGACTAGACGTGACAGTTGAGATTGAAATGTTAAATGAGATGAGCGTCGCTAGCTGTATTGTCATTTTTTGTGCATCAAGGCTTCGCAGATCGCTATACAATACCTTACTTTTGCTTTTTAATAGCAATGGCTGCTAGCATTAGTCAAATATATATATATATATATATATATATATATATATATATATATATATATATATATATATATATATATATATATATATATATATACAGGCTTGATGGTGTGATGGTTTACCAAACGCAAGGAAAGCTAGATTCGTGAGGAACATAGAACTCCGACCCAGTCAGGAGTACATTTATCACGTTGTTGTTCCGCGGAGGTCTAAAAGGTAGCGGCTATCACATTTAAGGACCTTCCATTCAGCTGGTGTTGATGTTCGTAAGGAAGTTCCGGAAAATATGAGAATGTTTAGATTACTGCATGTTCATTCTGAAAACAGGGTAAGCGATTAGGTATGACAGTCCCGAGTGTGTGTCGCTTAGAATGATGTTCACCAGAGATAGCCCATCTCTCCCAAACCGTTCAAATTTTCTTAGGTCGCAATTTAGAGGATGCATTTAAAGGATTTAATGTATTCAGTATGGAGTAATTTCCCGATAGCAAAATGTTTGCCATGGAGTACGTGGGAGATACTGTTCTGCTTACCCAGCATATAGAAGACAATGAATAAGCTGAAGGACTGGAATAGACTGTACAGAATGCACCTATACTCTCGAAATGTAAAGTACTCTTACAAGGCTTGAGCACTTGAGACTTTGAGCCGTTTCATTCATCTTGGTAGCACTATCTCGCCAGTTTTTAATACTGCCGATGAGATATCAGTGAGAATTGTAGGAACGCGCGTTACATGGGACGTCAAAAAGACGCCGTTGCTGAATGGATGGGTGTGTAATGCTTGTGTGCGACCCTTCTTGTTCTATGGTACGATGAGGATTGTAACAGACTTGCAATTTTACAGTAGTTGTAACGATCAATTAGTGCACATCACATGAGATGATCAAATGAACGGCGCAGACGTTTGCCAGCAACGTCGGAGAGCAGATGAAATTTTTTTAAATTAAACAGTCCGCGTCGGTTCTGTCACGTACTCGGCTGGGTGTAACCTGAGCATTTATAGTAGGGGATAATGGTCCGAGAAACTATCAACGAATGCACAGAAGCTCAAAGTGATCATACAATAACACGGAGACTCTAACTGACCAATAGAGTACCAGTCTGGTCGCGGATATCGTGATTATTTAAAATACTGACTAGATATGCCATTCGATATGGCGGCGTGCCACAGTAAATGGTCTACCCACAATAACAACGCTGTTACTTCTGAAAATTAGCCAGATTTTCCACGTTTTATCATATTCTGCTTTCGAGAGATTTCTTCTTCTAGATCATTCACCTTCACAGTTGTGGTAAACCACAGCTCGAGATTTAGGCAGATGTACCTTAACATATGTACATAGAAGTGCCATTCAATTAATAACATCACTCGCGTGCGCAAAAAAGACGTTAATGTGACCAACCATCTTGCTGTGGAATTAACTGTTGTCTAGAGTGTGGATTAAACACCTCTTAGTTGGTTTGTTTAGTCGGTATGGATGTGCGGTTGGCGATTGACGAAATTAAATCGGAATACGAACATCTCCCGAAGTATGTTTTTGTCCTGTTTTGCCAAATAAGAGTGTCAGCAAACAACCACACAACTAGGCAGATTAAACCCAGAGGAACGCTCCATGTAAGTAACTTTAATCCGCCGAACACAAGTTATCCGTAGGCTAGCCACACAATCACAATTGGTGTGACTTTCCACTTCACTACTTCCAGTCGGACAATCACTGACCTGCGAAGATTAACGCTACAATTTTCCCGTTCACTTTGGTCCAATAGTTCAGTGTTTTGTTAACAGTTGGCAGTGTATGTTGAATTCTGTCTCTGAGTTGAGAAGCATAAATGCGTGAGCGTGCATGTATACACACCTACACAAACAATCTGCGTCTCCACCCCATTTTAGTCGTCATAACATGGTTGGCACTTTCGAGTCCGATCAACGGCAACAACAGCAGCTGTAGAGAATAAAACGAGGGACACGGAAACACCGCATCACACCCAACAGAACTCACAACCAGGACAGCAAGAACAGCTAAGCTACCCGCACACTGGTCACATAAAACAGCATAACACACTAAAACGGACATAAAAATGACAAAGTACACACTTGGGAAAGACAACAAGAATACCAGTAACACACCCCATCGCACATTTTGAAGGCGGGTAGAATGCAATAAGAACGGGCTCTTATTGATGTCGATCCTGTCATGAATACCGCTGCGCCGCGCGCTGCCCGTATGTATGATTTCTCGCCAAAACCTATTTAGACGGTGCGTTGCGCTTGTGTACGTGTGTGTATGTTTGTTTGTTTGGTTTCACAAGATTATGAGCGCACGTGTATATGCGTGTGCTGGTTGACGAGTACGTGTACGAACAACGGGCCTGACAGTATTTTCATTCAAGTGATGATGCCGTGCCGCCGCCGCCGTCACTGATGCTTCTGCTGTTGCCGATGCCAATACCGCCATGATCAGACTTGCTTTCATCTTTGGTTCAGGTATGCAAGCCGGCTGGCAGATAGGCACGCTCTCATATACGTGGACGGATATACGTACAAAAAAGCACACAAGATTCACCAACTTCAAGCGTTCACCGTTGTCATTTGGTACGACACACCACATTAATTACTGCCATTCAACCACATGACAGCGGACCACGGTTGGTATATAATGGTGGAATGAACGAAAACAAACATATACTCGAATGTATATGTGCACATACATAAAGCTGGTATTAGGATGACACCTTGCGTACAAACGCGCTTTCTGCACTACAGACCGATGGGTTGGTCGAAAGTCACATGGGATGGCCAAGGTAGCCAAGGGTAATAGGTACGTATCGACTAAATGAACCGAACAAAAACACTGGAGCTTACACCAATGTGCGCCGGATAAGGATTAATCCGAAGCAGATAGTGCTCCATGCACGACATGGCGTTTGAGTGGCAACAGTTGATATTTGTACTCATACATGAGGACACATGGATGATAGGCTGACACAACGCACAAACCTTGAATTGATTTGATAATCGATTGCGCTACCATTGAGTTATAAAGAGAAACAACGAGTCGTTACGATTATCTAATGGTGATGCCACCATAACTACTACTAGATCAACGAAATGTGGGCTTCCAAAAGCAGACAAGTAGAAGCGATCGATAGGTTCCTATGCACACTCCGCGCGGGGTCGGGGAACCAATCTCCGGACTGTATGACCCGACCAGAGGATGCCGTCCAACAAAAATGACTGTGCACCCGCTTACATACACATACACACACAGACCGCGAGACAGTTGTTATTGCCGCAGTTATGACGGTGTGGATGTGCGCGCCACATCAATGCAATCAAACGTGCATAGGCAATGGCCACAACAACAATGACCATAAACAGGCCAGATGACAAAGAATCGTTCATTCGATGCGCTGTGGCGGCGTCGGCGTTCGCAGCAACAGTAGCACTATGGCGACCAGAGTGTCAGTGATGGTAAAGAGAGCGTCAGAAGGAGGGTGCGTCGGGTTGATGATAAATGAGACCGTATGTGGGATCGGAAAAGGAGGAATAACCAGAAGGTAACATACATACAAACACGCAACACACAATGCTACACCGCACATACAAGTACACAGCACACATGTATAGGTGATCAATAGCCCGAAAGAACGGAACAAAAACAGTAAGCGATTTCAACGTACATCGACTGGGAATAAGGTGAGTTAGCAGCATGATAATAGTGATGGCTATGCATACACCTAAACCAAAAATACTTAACATAATCTACTAATGTCAGTAACAGTAGAACTCAGGTAAGCGCACCGAATCGACATGGATTAACTCAGACCATATTACGACAAGCGACCACAAACTTACTCGTCTCGAAAACGGTAGCGATTAGAAATCCTGGGACTACAACATTGTGGCATACAATTCGGCTCACAATGAGCACCGCGAATACTAGATGAGCCATCCACGCCGCAAGATTGTGGCACGATGCATCTTGGCAGTGAAGATTCAATGTTGGAAGTTGCTGTCCAACTGGTGATCGAACGAAGAGAAGCAGGATTCTCTTCAAGCGAGTGTGTTGCCAAACGGGAGGAGGATTGTGGCGAGAATGGTTCAGGTGGGAAAGGCGGCTCATACTGGTTGTGATTATGGAAGGTCGAATGGCGGCTGAAAATGAAACAATAAATTCGTCCGGGTAAATGGGTTCAGGAAAACAGGAGGTGTTTACAGCTTGATTCGTTTTTACGGTGCATACCATCAACTGGGATACCGTAAACAAAAAAGAAAACAGACCGGGCTACACTGGTTGAATTAGACAACCAGGGATAGTGTTTGGAGAGAGCTACACACAGGCACACGTACCACGCGGATAAGTCAAATACGAGATGAATCATTTGATGGAACAGAATAGAAATAAGAGGACTGAAATGAAGAGGTGACAGAAATACCATCAACAATGGTAGGTATAGAGCAGTGTTAACCAGCTGTATCGCTTTTCTAGAAATATGTTTTGCACATCGCGAGAGTTGACTTTCATTTATCTCCCATCTTCAGCAAATAAACAACGGCTAGTACAACGACCTTAATTCACAAGAAGGTCATGCAAAATCATGGTCAGCATCAATCAACAACGATTGGTTCAGTTTTGTAGTTAAGACAGGAATAAAAAGAATGTGTCCACGAGGAAGTCAGGCTAAACAAACATTAGCAGAAAAAGGTAAGATCTGACGCGACTTGGTCAACATGTAAAAATATATTCACAAAAGATCAGAAGTATGGGGAAGGGCAAATCAGTTAGTAACATTGCGAAGTAGAGCAATAAGGAACAACAAAATAAATAAAACGCCACCGGGCAATCCCAAAGTAACGTGATGAATGCACTGAAAATAAAGGGAAACGTATCCGTAAAAAGGAGGGGCAAATGGTACACCCAGTAAGGAACACACACACAATGACAAAACGGGAGATTAAGCGACATCTCAAAGAAAAGAAGATCAGATACCGCGCATAGAATTTTAGTATTTTGAATAGCGTAAGCGTCAATTTAAAATTTGATGCAAACTCTAGATGATTGTTAGGAGTTGAAGCAAATATTCATAGCTGATGTAGAAAGATGTAGAGAAATAGCTTTTGAGAAATAAATGATAACGATAGTGTAATCAGAGGTGGTGAGCAGTAAAATAACAAAAGTGTGATCAATCTGACAGTTCTCAGGTAACCCAATCGACAAAACAAACAGGCAAGAATGTTCAATACCGATAACCACATCATATGAAACAGTGAGAAAAGACGTGTTTGAAGTTAACACCTAATAATATTATAAATGCGATTGCACACAATCGGAAGTACCTCTCTACAGGGTGGCTAGGTGGTAGAATTGCTGCCAGATACGTTGACTGATACCGCATTGCTTTGATTATATGCAACTCAGTAAGCAGAATGACGACGAACACTCTGCTGTAGAAAGTCTGAAAAACATTTTTTCCCCGCCAAGACAAACGATTATTGGACACGTAAGGCTACATGACCGCATTAACAGAAATGATGCAACTCCAGTAAGATTATTCCCAAACTTTCAAAAACGAACCTTAGAGATTAATACGAACACGATTTCATCAAATGGAAAAAATATCTACTCCCACAAAAAATAAGGCACTTGTTAAAAAAATTGTTTTTAGTTAAAAACTGATAAAAACAAGTTACCAACAGAAGAGGGAACATAGATGGAGACTAATTTTTTCTTCTCTAAAAGTCGAACAAAAGAACAGATAACCTCGTTCTGATTCACTTGTAGATGCACAACAAAAAGCGGATAAAACAAACAGTTTTCCAATACATTCCACATACAACAGGATGAGCCCAGATGTGATGAAGAATGACACCAACTACAATTTTGTCCGTAAATTTCACATAAACACAGATGGTTTAACGTTGTTGCTTGGTACATTGCTAATTTGGGCTATCCGATCCTTTGCCAGAAAAATAGGACACAGATAGGAGATCGGTAATACAACCAGTGAGAAAGAACGTGGGTGTACACTAAACTTACTGGGAATCATCGAGGAGCTAACGGAGGTTTTAACCAGATGACGTCAGATGCTAGAGTACAGAAAAAGACTTACACGAAACACCTAGCTAATAGACAAACTGATGACGATTCGTAAAGTGTGTAATCACATAAGCAAGTGTTAAAACTATAGGGTTCAAAGCGAAATCACAAACGATTTAAATTCAGGCCAGACAACACATCACTGCCCAAGAATTATTGCTGAACACCTGTAGAGGAGGCTTGTTTCAAATGCAATGTTCACTATCTGTTTCTTCCGCGTCCCTGCATACAAACAATCGAATAAAATAAGATGCCGATAAAAAAACGATGAATCTGGAGATTGTTTCACTAGAAAAACGATAACGCGTGGACACTGAAGAACACAGACAGCCAGTTTGTTGATGCTTTTTGTACGACGTACTGGTCACAGTTCAGAACCGTAACGTTAACTAGCAAACCGACAGTTCAATTTTTAGACGCTACACTATGACCTCTACCCCATTGAGAACATACGGAAACCAATAGGAGCAATTCAGTTTACGGAACATATGGAAATCAATTTACAACTTTATAGAATCCCCTTGTGAGGAACAGTAAACGAAAGCCGCCACCGATTTGTGCAGACCAATAGATCACTAAGCTTTAATTCGTTTGGATTCGACAGAACCAAATCATCAACATACTACAGGTCAATGCTATGTAGCCAGTTCTATTATTTCATTGTTGGAAGTAATCAGGGATTATCCCAAGGATACAGCAATAATTAAATGGAACCAAGAGTCTGAAATACGGCAGCTTATTTAGCACTTGGTGCGCATTCACGGATGATTTAACACAGAAACTGTACAAGTGAAATGAAAGTTTATATCTGTTCTTCACTGAAAGACTGTTACAACAGCTAACAGTAAAGTCCAAAAGCAAGAAAACTTGATAGATCGCTCGCAATTGTCACTGGATGAAACAGCGGATGCAATACGAAGACAAAATCGATACAACCTCAAGCCAGTATAAATCGTGAACTTCACACTTTTAGTCTGGTTGGTCAGTGAACAGTACTAATAAACGCCTTAAAAACGGTCACGACTTAGTACCCTTTGCAGACAGGGAGAGCGAAAAGCATGTGCTTCATGGTTCCTATACTTTGCCAAAATAAACAGAAGTAGCGGACGAGATACTTTAGCGTCTTGCATTTAAATGAAACTCACCTCTCATTGTAGGCCTTCGCAATGTTAGAGCTCCAGTACGGCCTCCTGTCTACTTGTTGCTTCGCTGCTATTCGTTCAGTTTGAACCACACTGCAGATTATGTATGGGTTATTGTGGTGAAAACCTACTCGATTCACCGCTTATCCAAACCCCGACACAATAGAAGATATAACAGGCAGCCAATCCAAACGTCGTGTTAAAGATACTACATCGGGATTGGACAAACAGTCTCACTGCTAAGCCTTTTTTAGTACATTAATTTCACTGTTCTGTATTGCACCAATTACCGTTTAGTTTTTGATTTTGTATGTGCTAATACGACCAGCCAATGATAGACTGTGATTTCTTTAATACTATTGCACATCCATAAATTTGGCTCCTTGTCTCATGAATATGAACTGCTTACTGCAACCAGTACGAGGTCTTCTCCTTAATACTTGCGTGGGAGGTTTCAATCCGGATATTACAGTTATATATTGGCAGGTTAACTTAAGTTAAACAGTATCGATTGGAATAGTTGATGTGCATCATTAAAAAAACATTCTTCGGAGACACTATACAAGTGACACACAAACTACAGTGCTGTAGTAGGAAAGCCGCTTCACTTAATTGCAAGGTTGACATATATCGGATAAACAGAGACCGAAGGTGCGAGAGATAAAAATCGAGTTAGCTATTAATTGTAGGAGAGTGAGTATCTTCGATCTGATTGACGAAATTTACTTGCAGCCACCCACTTTACAGTTTGAAAGACAAAACAACAAGGCGTGGGGATAAAAGATTCAAATCTAAAGCCATCGTGCACAGTCACACGGTTTAAGGGTTTAGAAAGCGGAAAATGGACAAAATTTCGTCTTCCATATATACAAAATTGAGAAGTAAAGGTCTGAGCTGTATCATGCATTGCTCTCCGCAAGCAGCTTGATGTGACAGAAAGCGTTAATTCGACTACAGTGCAAGGTGGCCAAGCTTGTAGCTTATAGGTGTATGTGGGTTGTATAAGGTTAGACCATCCAAATCCGTGACCGCAGTCAGGTGGTACGGTGGAATACTGTTCTGATGTTTGTTCGCAGGTCGTGAGTCTGGTATTCTGGTGGATATGGTGCTGATTAAAACAACTAGGGAAATCGCCATTGTCATCATAGACAGTGGTTCACACTTATGCTTAACTACTACACAACCACGAAGAAAAAAAGCAAACCTTGTATAGGAAGACAGAAGAAAAAAGGGAACCGGAAGGGACCTAATAAATAAAAAAATAACTAAGTCTATATTCAAACATTCAACACCAAGGTGTCTACACCTTGCAAACAAACAAACAAGCTGTAGATGAAAGTAAGGCGTCATAAGCTAACTGGAGTAACCCAATCGCATATCATCTCGGTGGTGGTTCTTGGGACCAACTATTTGTAAAAACACTCTCAATCTGTCTGGCAGTCCTGCTGGAGGATTGATCATTAGCAGATCAGCCACAGATGGCTGACAGACGCAACCTGTGAGAACGAGAAGTACAGTGGCGAGGGGAAGGAAAGCTTCGGGTTTTCAAGCAAGGCATCTCACAAGGTACTGGTGTAAATCCTCCACAAAATAACGTGGCGACTTTCTGCCTCCGATCTGCATGCATAGAAGGTTGACCTGTTTGACCCACATTCGATGACCAACTTGATGTTATGGTCACGTGGATGCTTGGATAACAAAGTTCACCACAGTTTGCTAACTCGAACTGATGCACAGCCATCATAAAAACTCAAGCTTTAGTCTCCTCACCATAATGTTCGTAAGGAGGTATTCGTAGTTATGGTTAGTCAACCGGAATTCAACTGAGCAGATACAGCTCACAACCTACACATCACATAAGTTGAGCATTTAAACATGGAAAGTATGCACAATTCTGACCGAGCACGACGAGACTGGACCTCGAGGCAGTATAGTTACTTGCAATTCTCGATGACCCCATTCGGTTAAACCGGACGAGGGTGTACTGAACAAGTGTGTGAACTCACGGTTAACGCTTCATTCCAAGCTGCATAAAAGTTGTGCACGCCAAGGCTGTTCGCCTTCACTACCATTGTTCAATTTCGTCACAGACAAAGATGATGATGGACTATCCGCGGAATATACGGGATGTCGGTATGAACTGCCCATTTAGTGCAAAGGTGACTGACCTTGGCTACACTGACGACAAGGTGGTGTTTAACATTTACCACGTAGCACGTACAATGCCAAAAGCTATTTTACGCTCCATCGAACACTTCAGAATGTGCATTACACCATCAAAGAGCAAAGTGCTTCTTGTAGTTACGTACTTTCAACGTTGGACAAAGAAGTTGTGATGGTACTCAAGAAATGCAAGCTCTAGATATGCTTTAGAAACGAGCTCATATCTCGAGTGGTATTCACAAAATTAGGACAGTCATGTTGACAGACAGGTATCGTTCTGAAGCCTAGGGGCGCGTTTACAAGGCGACCGTGAGGGTTCCTTTACTTTGCGACTGCGAAACCTGGCCGCTCAGGGAAGAAAGCGTGAAAAGTCTTCAGGTGCTTGTCTATCGAGTCCGTGTCCGATCGTGCTCATCAGGTGCTACTAACGGACAACCAACGATGAGGTTGGGAAGCGAATATCCGATAATGAGTAACAAGCGAGTTCCTTCGTTCAATCTCCGAACAGAGTTAGATGAGTACCCCATGTACTGAGAGTGCCACATAGTCGTCTGGTCCACCGAGCACTTTTTGCCGATGACAACCGACTGACGTAAAGTGCCAGATAGGCACTTGTCAAGGAATTAATAGAGGCAATTACCAACGGGGTTGGCCATTGTATGTCGCGGTCACCTGCCGGCTGGAGCCCTCGCAATCCACATAGCAGATGGCTGAAAATTGAATCAGATGACAGATAATCGGGTGTGAATGCTAGCGTTATTTGGCCGAACCGTCTGTAATGTAAATGTGAGGAAGTGAAAGCCGTGAGTAGGCTACTATACTGATAGCATCTTACTTCTACCTATATTTCGATTGTTTGCTTGCAAGATGTGGGTACATTGATGCTGAATATTTAGGTGCAAGCGTAGTTCTTTTGGAGCGGTTAGGTCCTCACCCTTCCCTTTCTTTTCTTTCTTGTCTAAGGTTTGCTCTTTTCTTCAAGGTTAGATGGTAGTTAGGCCTCGCTATAAACCACTGATATATTGCCGCCTTTGATGCAGACGGCTCAGCACTCGGGTTGTATTGATTGTGCAGGTACTGTGTTGTCGAATTTATATGTGTCGGCTTGTTCCGCCTCTGATCTGTTGCCGTCAGACGCAGGAGTCCATCACAGGCACACACACACAAGATCAAAAGGATGCACAACCGACGGAGCAAGAGAACCAAAAAGGAACCAGAGCGGCCTGCTTTGTTCACACCATACGGGCGGTGGCGTATGTGTACGAATAGTTGCGCTTCACTACAACCAGGGCACAAGTCTGCTGAGAGTGCACTTGAAGGTGCATGAGGGTGGGGGTTGGTTTACTAAAACCCAGTCGTAAGGTCGTCTTACGGGTCGTCACTACCTCAGCGTGCTGCCCGGCTTGCTTGCGTGTGTGCGTGTATGCGCGCGCGCGCGCAAGAACCAGTGCGACCGCCTACCAAGAATAAGAACAATAGCGCGACACAAGCGCTTTGAGGTAGTGCCGAAAACATAACACCATAAACTGCATGGCGGTGCATCAAACGGTAAAGCTGGAGATAGAATTCACATCGCCAATGTTGATGGTGGAGTGTATGTGGTGGAGGTGACAAGAATGAGATACCCCAGCACAAAAACTGAGCAATTTGGCTGGGCGACTGATAAAATCGCGTTTATGACTGTGCACAGACTGCATGCGGCATGATCAAAGCGTATTACCACCACGGGCCAAGAGACAGAGGATGAAGCTTATTTGGAATGGTGCAAAACCGGTCCTGAAACGGAAAGAAATGTGATCCGTCACCACAACTGTATAGGTAACAAGAGGATCCGAAATATGGCAGCATCGTGGAAAGTAGTAGGAAACAAGAACGGTCACCAGAACCGAGTATTAAAGTGTTTCAGACGAAACCACAGACATTAATTAGCAGAAATGTCTGAATAAGAAACGTTTTTAAAACTGGTAAAATTATGCTACATAACCAAGTTATTAATAGTTTCTAATTTCTACTCGGCAAACAGGATATATGATGCAACACGCATAGGATCAATTAAAGTACGACAAAACAACAAACACCCAATCAACTCAATATCATGCAGATTGTAAAAACCACTGTGGTATCAAATTTACGACGACAAGCAACCAACCGAAGATGATAAATAACTGGGAACCTATAAATCTGAATGAGCATTAGCATATGTTGTGCGAAGGGCCATAAACCGAATGAGATTTCGGCGTAAAACGATAGATGTGAAAGTTAGAAATCAAAGTTGAAATCAACACAAGGACCGTTGACAACATTGATACTGAACATCTCTTATATCGCTCACGTGGCGACATAAAGACAAAGAGCGATAGGTTTGAGTAAATTGATCTGCGACTTGGAAATCTGTGACAAATCAACATTTAGAAAAAATATCCCTCAAGTGACGGGAATCAATCTGTGCAAAAGTAACTTGGGATACACAACAATACAGAATCAAATTGGTAGGACATATAAATGAAGATATTCCATCGATCGAGTTGTTTAACTGTAGTTGTAGCATATTTTACCGGCAAAAATGAAGGTAAGTAAAGGCATACGGACCTCTCGCAGGATACTAAGTATTCCCTCATGTAAAATACGTCAAACCAAAACAACTAGGTGACGATGGTGTGTGGCTGATTGAAGTGTTAAATATATAAACACGCACGGAATAAATATCTAAGCAAAATTTTTCCCGGGATACCTTATCCCATAGTGGACCGAATCCATCTGCAGCAAATTTGAGTAAACAAGTTTACCACCGTACTTACATACGAAAAAATTCAATTGTCTCGTGGTTTGTGTTATAAACCCTCCTAACGATACGCTGATTCGATCTTGGTATAGTGGTGCGCTCGATAAAATTGGATTCTCGTCCCGGTAATAAGTAACACGAAAATCTCGGTTCCGAATAGTACCGCGAATGTCCCCGTATTCGCTCCCAAGACAATCCAAAAGACGCGTACAAAGAAAAGAGCTTTGTTCCGCCCCAAAACGTGTGCGGCAAATGCGACAAGTACAAAGTATTTATAGGGCGCGTAATGACCACACATTCCCAAGACATCAAAGAAAACAGTTGTCAGGGGAAAAAAGAGTTAGGGTCGCAGATGAGCCTAGCGGTATAAAAAGTCTCGACCGCTTTGAACAGTTTCGCTAAGTAGGACTGAGTCAATCGTTTTTATCCTTTCTCACGACGGAGACGACTTGGGACGATAACAGGGTGAGCGCCCTAACAGTCTGATCGACTGTCATCCGACAAATATAAAATTTTAACGGGGTTTTTCAGTTTTATTAAGGAGCAACGTAGTTCTGTTCTTCCAAAACGTTGCTGACGGTGTACGTACGATAACATCGAGTGTTTAGTTTTTTGGATGGGACGGCCAAAACAAGAAATGTAATTTCATTTAGTTTGCTTGAGTTCAGTTCGGTAGTAGTACAACAGAATAACTCACGGTTCGTCTAGTTTTCATACAATAACCAAACGTCAACACATGACAGGCTCGGCGATAGAAAGTATAACTAACCCAAGCCTACAAACTAATCGAGCTAGTTAAAAGCCAGCGTTTCGGATGGATGGCAAGCAGACAAGCATGACAACGAGCCAATGTGGCGACAAACACTAACTGGCTAAAACGTGCACACACATTTGAAGCAACTGGCAGAAACAGAAACAGAAAGCCAATTAACATACGGAATGAAATTAAAGAATGCAAGAAAAACGGCCTGGCGCCAACGTTACAGCATTCGAAGTGGAGGTAGTTGGCCAAACGATCAGAATCAATTAGTAGTGTCCATTTAGAAGAATTCCTCATGGGAACATAACCTCTTCTGACAAGTTGACGTGGTAGTTGGGGTTGCGGAGAATTATACCGATCACAGTCAAGGCTATTTCAGATGTAACGATGTCAGGCATGACAACAGGGAACAGCTAGACGAAAAGTAAGTATGCTCCCGAGGTTGCATGTTTTGTCAATAACTACGAAAGAGTGGTCAAGTAGTGGGGCACGCTGCCGTGAGAAGCCAGCAGGAAAAAAGTATAGAAGCGTTGCCTTATCTCTTGAATTAGGGAGAAGAGGGTTAGAAGAGACCTTCAAAAAACCAGTATTTCAATCGTCAGACAATTAGTAGTGACCACCGGCGTATTACTCAACACGGTCAAAAAACAGTACCTCACAAAAGCTTGCTGGAATTTTAAGTAAATCTACTGGCGCGCAACACTAATCGACAGCATACAGCGTCTGATTCAGTACACTCTCGGATAGACCTATCCAGTCACTGTCAAATGGTTCACACTTTGGATTCACTGGCTTCAGGAAGGGTCCGTCAAGAAACTCTTACATCCAGTTGGGGTCATGCAATTGAGCTGGAGACTTCGAGTCAAATCACTCAAACCACCTACATTCACGGCTACTGGATCGCCCCTTTTATTACGCTTACAGCTGTTCGACCTGAACCCGAGAAAAAGAGACGCGATACCACCGTGCATTGGAAGAACGAGTCAGAATTAGCCAGAAGGGCTTTAAATTTATAGGGCGGGAAGACTACCATATATGGCCGACAAGACGCAGAGCAAATCAAACCACACGATTATATATGGCGGCAGACGCAGAGCGAATAAAATGAAACAGTCACACATGGCAATCCCAGCGTCAAAGCAAATCACGCTACAGAAAGCAAACGCGAGCAAAAACACAGTCCAAATAGCGCACAGGCCTTCGACCGCACGACTGCGATCTGATTGGCTGAGTGAAACCATACCACCCGAAACTGGATCGATCGATCAGTATGGCGTGATGCGTCCTGGCTGCTTTGCTAGGAGATGCGCCTCCGAACAACGGCATAACCGATTTGGAAAAAATCCACAGTTATTGATTTTCAATTCCTGAAATTGTGCACACATCAAGAACTCAAATATTGAGTTACGCATTTTAGAGTATATGAAGACCGTCTTGTACAACTTAACCATGGATGTAAATTGACCAAATCGCTGTCAGCTACTGATATCGTTGACTGCTTGTGCTCACTTCGTTTGTCTTTTGTCCAGATAACGTTCACTCGCAAACGCAAAGGCATGTTTGTCAAACAGCACCGATGGTTTAGCTGTCCAGGCCGCGGCAGCGGAGTGACACAAACCAGAACTGAGCAAAAAACACCACAGGTTTGTAAAACTGTTGCCGAAAATATCCGTTTCAAGGGAGCACTCCAGAAACGTTAACAACATTTTGATTAAATCGACGAACTTACCAGGACATACAAACTTATCAAGCATCGTCCACAATACCTCACGGCTCACGGAATCACACGTCTTGGTGAAATCCACAAAGAGGGCATACATCGGCTGGTTGCGTTCACGACATTTCTAGATCTGTCCGGCATTGAACATCATATCGAGTGTATTGCGACTCGACCGAAATCCACACTGTTCTTCGGGAACAAAAACTTCCAAAACTTCCGCACTGAGTCGGTTTAGCAAGATTCTTGCCAGCACTCTTCCAGCGCAACGCAGCAAATTGATGCCGCGATAACTGTCGATGGTTTGCTTGTTCCCCTTATCATTAAACAGAAGTATCATCAAGGCATCCTTGACCTAGTGAAAAACTGCTTGCTGCTCCTAGAAGGAATGAACCAACTGGAGCAGAGCACGTTCCAAAACTGGGCTACCATGCTTTAGATGTCCTTCCGGTAATCCATATTCGCCTGCAGTCTCCCCCCTTTCGCAGTTGTTCAACAGCTCTCAATCAAAATGCTTGCGTCAGATTTTCTTGATGTCCTCCGGTTGAGTGCATGAAAAGCCAGAGTCCCAGTCAAACAGTGCTTTAGTTGGGTGGACGGATGGGTCAAGAATCGCCTTGAGCAAATAGCAAAACTCTTTGTGTTGTCAGTGGTTAGCGTAGCCCTGCATTAACTTGTCTTGATTCTTCCACCAGTCGTCCTGGATTCCACGAAGCCGTTCAGCAGACAAACGGAGAACACTCCGGAACGTGGCTCTTTTGGCTTTACTGACTGGTTCCACTGCGGAAGCACCAAATGCTCTCGTATCAAACTGGGGACAACTTCCAGTTTGTTGTCGGATGAATCCGGACGTTTCTGGTGTCAGAGGCCAATCGTCTCGATGCAGTGATCTGTTCCTCGAAATGTTGCCACATATTCTCGGATGTAGTGAATACAGCTGTGTCTTTCAGAAGTACGGTAACCACATGTTGAAAAGTAACCCTTAGCGCCTCAGACTTACGGCGA
This sequence comes from Paragonimus skrjabini miyazakii, assembly GCA_014338405.1. NCBI lineage: Eukaryota > Metazoa > Platyhelminthes > Trematoda > Plagiorchiida > Troglotrematidae > Paragonimus > Paragonimus skrjabini miyazakii. The sequence goes on along the minus strand of JTDE01001360.1, from coordinate 20,059 downwards.
TCGGTGCGGTGTGGCGTTCCGGCCATCCGGCGCTGCAACGATCCAGCGGCGTAAGCACATTCCATGTCCCGACGGACAACGTCCTGTGTCCATGAACATGTCTCAGACTAATGTGTGGGACCTCAGTTCGAGTCCATGACTCAACGGTTTGACCTGCGGAATAAAAAGAAATAGGGTTTTCGTGGAGGACACCATCCAGAGCCAATGGCTCAAAAGTATGAGTCACCTGGCAGTGAGGGGTTGACCTAGCCCAGAGGGGCAATGAATAAGATATTGACGACCCTTTCCGATTACTACTGTGCGCAGTCGATGTATTGCAGGCTACATCAAGCTTCTGAGGATTAATGCGGGATTTTCGACCGTACAGGATAATACGCCGGCGGTCATCATCAATCATTGGGCGATCGGTGTGTTTGTAGATGGGACCCAATTGTGAAAAGTCAGGGTTTCGGCTGGATTTGAACCAGCGACAGAAACACCATGCCTCAACGCGGCAAGCGCACTACCAGCTGAGCCACGAAGCCACGCCAGGGGCTCGGAAATTTCACATTTGGGCTCGATTACCCACCCGTCCCACTGTCTCATATGGAATCCACCAAATGATCCAAAGGATCGACTGCTTCAGTAGGATTACGCGAACAGTTAACTCTAGAATCCACCAACACCACTGTTGAACATAGAAATTGTATTACTAATAAGTAGTTTGGCAGATTGATGATTTTAGATGGTTCGAATCCAGCCGAAACCCTGACTTTTCACAATTGGGTCTCATCTAAAATCATAAATCTGCCAAACTACTTATTAGATCGGAGTGTTGTTTGTTTGATGATGCTTTTTCTAATCCCCTCTCTTCGTACGGGGAGGACAGCAGTGTTACAACTATATATATATATATATATATATATATATATATATCGTAAACCCCTGATAGGATACGTTGGATTGAACACGGTATAGAACTGCGCACGACAAAATTCGAATTTTCCGCCTCGACATAAAGAAAGCGGAATCAATTGGTCCCAAGAGTCGCGTGACCGTCCCCGCTAATTGCTCTCGATCTAGTTCAAAATACGAGTGCAAAACGTGGGTAACAGGAGTAAAAATGTGGAGCATTTTTATGATGCATGGTGACCTACAAACATTCTCGAATCGGAAGACTAAGGGACAGTCACCAAAAATAGTAGTTAGGGTGGCCAAACCACCAATGAGTCTGGCGGAATGAGGCTAGAGCAGGTGGAAAAAAAGTGACAAAAGTTCCCTCTGAATCATTTCGACAGTTTTTACTCTGATCGAAAAAAAATCGTTTTCCTGAGGAAGAAGACTGTTTTGAACGGGAAAAGTGGCGTGCCCTAACAGTATATATACTCAAATCCATGTTCGGCTGTCTAGGTATATGTACGCAGCCAGTAATGTGACATACAAACCTATGAGTGTGATTGCTTTCTGCTTGGCTGTTGCATTTTAACATTTTTGACATAGATGTACTTAGAAGGACCGAAGTCCTGGTCCGCATTACCCTCCGGATTAAAGCAGCACACAAACCTGACCAACACCCCAAAGTAGCAAAAAGGTCACATACAAACACACACACAGTGATCGACGGACAGTGTCTCCAAGTAAACCGAAACCTTAAAAGATGATCAGAATCCAAAGATCACACACACATACAGCCGCATAAAGCAAGCACGGAAAAGCAATGTGATTGGTTCACATGTTATACACAAAAGAAACATGTGCCCGCTACTGAAGCCTTCAAAACCTGTGTCTGCGACTTATATTGATAGAACAATGAAAAATAACTCAAGAAAATAGCAAATTCGACAACATGCAGTAAAACAATACAACAAAAACTCGGATGCATCGACCGCAGCTGACCTGGATTGTTCAGTGAACGAGTGATTAGGTAAAGCTGAGGGAAACAGATTCATCGGCTCTAGTAAATGTAATTTTCGTAAACAAAACTTGATGCCAATCTGTACTTTTTTGCATGCATATCTCAGTCCACCATATTATAGGAAGACTTAGTTCGAATAAGTTGTTCCTTTCGAGTGTGCAGCGGACAGCATAGTTCTTGGAGCAACATCTCATTCTAATGTTTGATCACTTAAAACCTAACTAACACCCAAACTAAAGTGGTGCGTTATCATTATCTACAAGTCTCTTGGATTCATGCACTTTATTATAGAGAAAATGTAAAACAGCGATTAACTGCAGAATAAATGCTACAAAAAATAAGTGGTAAATATAACAGAAGAGTACCTGGAAATAAGGAACTATCATAGATACATCTTCTGTAGCATGCAGCTTAAAACGAAAAACACGGTCCTCTGGAAAAATGCACATTGGCTTGTGATTCTATCAGTATTGATTGTTCGACACAAGCCGAGTTTTCCAGGTAAAGCATTCAATGTTCCAGGACGATGAGTGTCACGTGTTTTCACTGCTTGTCCATTTTGCCTAAGCGCTGTTCACCACCATGAGCAGGCCGGAATCAGCCACACTCACCCTTCAAATTGCTCTGGCATACAATTCGCTTCTAGTTGAACCCCACATAAACAAAAGATATTGTACGCGTCAAGAATTGGTCTAAGTATTCGGTTACTTTCAAAATAAATAGGCTAGAGAAAGAGATTGAAAGATAAGTGCAAAAATGCTGTTGAAGGTTCAGTTACATCGGCTGTATGGACCTCAGACCATGGATCGATGCACAGAGCAAGCGCTCTGAAACAATCTTTCGGTAGAGTGTGGATTGCAAAACGAATGTCAACATCAGCTGAACAAATCTGGTGGCACATCACCATCAACAATGTACTAGTGGCTGATACTGATGTTTGAAATCTATACGCATGCAAACAAACAGCCGTAGGTTAGCGATAAAAACGAGTGGTGGAAAACTGTAAGCCGAAATCTTTGTGACTGAAATTGACAGAATCACAAAATGACTACATCTTGCGAAATGATAGAACGGTGAATCACTAGAGGTAACTAAAAACTTGATTTTAGTGATTAAGATTTAAAATCACAAATCTGCCAACCATTATGCCACGTATTGGTTACAAGACAACGATCGGTCTGTCAGCTGTAATGATCCTGAAGGCCATGATGACTACAGTATTCGTCTGCACGGATGCAATTTCGCAAGAACAAGTAGAAAGAAACAATCACACGCATGTGCAACTGATCAACCTAACCGCATAACTGAGTAAATGTCCTTAGGTAGTGTAGCATAACACTATGAGAACGAAGCAGGACTAAGTACTAGTTGTGGTGTCATGATCTCAATGGGGAAGAAGAGAGGTAGAAAAAGGTACATTTAACGATGGAACATTCCCAACAGCCAACAATTGATTACGATCTTACAAAGCGGAAAGTACAGTGTTACTGAGGTCAGCGTAACATTGGTTGCATTAACCGAGCACATAACTAATCAAAGTAAGATAACAGTGGCACATTTACCGTGTTGTATCAACAAAACGGTGATGATAAATCAACAGTTCATAACGAAATTTTCGCTGTCAGAATGCTCGGATCTCCAACCCCCGAAATTCTGAGCCTCAAATCAAACGTTTTCAGTGACATATGACTGGGGAATAGCACAACAGGTATTCACTGCTTCTTTACCTCTCATCCTTCCGTACTACATTTCCCGAAGTCGACCTAGCCGTCAGCATTGAAGAATTGAATAGGTACATACCATCAAATATAGACTACCCACAGTAAAGTCTGCAAGTTGACGTGTATCGAATCCCCAAGACTCAGTTACACAATCAGCTTTGTTACTTACTGGAACCCACCCCTAGAAAATGATATAAATCAGAAAACGTGTCTCTGAGGCAAAGCTGAAACGCGTTATAAGACTGGAGCGGAGATCGTATATGAAGTCACAAAAAATACCTTGTCAAAGTCTGATGATTCAGACCATAAAAGCATTGTCATTTCTGCATAATTTGGACACTCACAAGAACATTTTCTTTGATTTTCTGAAATTCGGCAGTCAAACGGTGCTTGCTAACGATAAGAAAACGCAATTTTGCTGTCTTATTCTGGGAAACAAACAGCTAGGTGATCAAGCACAGCATACTGACAATGTTCGAGTGTTACAACTGTGCACATCTCATGGACACTAAATGAATTATGCATTAATTCCACACACAAAAAAAATATACTGGTTTACTGTTACTAAGTGAATGTACATGTGCCCATCTTTGATGATAATACGTTACAGATAGTGATTTGGTTGAACCGAACACGTGCTCCATATGTAACTCCACCGCTCAACTCACGAAGCATTACTTGTTGAACCAAGGATCGGCTTGGAAAGGCAGCGTAGACAGAAGATGGCACATGATGAAGCTCGTTTATGCAGAAACAGCGCGCTACCTAGGTCAAAGAGATCACAGTATCTATAGTTAAAGATTCTAACAACAAACACGATAACGTCGTGATAAGTAGTGCTAGTGTGGGGAACGAATAGGAAATTAGATGTAATTCGGTTATTTGATCTAGGCAAGTATTTTGTATGCCATCCTATCGATTGATCCGTATAACCTCATGTGGTCAATCTTGCGTGGGAAGAGAAAGCATATGCGACAATCCGAAACATAAAAACCCTTATGTCGCGGCTAGGCACGCAAGGGCTACACAAAGAAATCAAAACGCAAGAGCAAGCAGATCACAAATGTCAAATGGAGTTAGGGATAGTGGTGCTCTGTTAAAAACAAATAATTAAATAGTATCAAGTGACTAGACCTGAACCAAAACATTATTTAGGCGTGTTTTACTTTGAGATGTGTTCAGAGATCATCTCCCGGCAGGTGTAAAATCTGTCAGGAACGCCTTCCAAGCTGCATGGACAGTGAAACAGCATACTACAAAGAACTCATGAGTAATCTAACTAATTACGAGGAATATGAGGACAATCATCACAATCTCCAGAAATTATAACGCAAACTCACAGAGCTTGAACACAGATTGGGAACCATTTGGCTAAACAACCTAAATAGACAGGGAATACTTTATATCAAACGACATACACGATCTATTTCCCTAACTACTGACCGTATGGGTCATTAGCCAGCAGTTAAAGAACATGCGTGGTTTAAGATAGATTGAGGGATAGAGTGACTAACATGGCACACCCCAAACGTTAATGAATGATGGAGCAACAAACAGAACTTCCGGCAGTCAGTTATACATTGGACGTTATGATTTAGGTTGCCGTTGAGTGCGCCAGTGCTAAACTAAGTAGTGGACAAAACAAGAGCCAATCTTACGGATGCATGTGCCCCGCTGAATGTAACAAACCACCACAACTGAACCCGTTTCTAGCCAAGAATATGGACAATGTTATAAGGGGCAGTGGCTTTCTCAATGGCACGCGTCATTAGTGGACTACGTTATGCCCACCAATATCCTCAGGATATGTAATCTATATGATCTACATAGCATGGGTTGCACATTTTGATGATTGTGCACTTAAACGTCCATTCATACAATAAAGTTCCGATGCCATTTCACTGCGCGACATGTCGATTGCCTCGGGTGCAAAGAAGACCACCCTTCCGTCATAAATTTACACAGGAGAAAATACTTCGTGGTTACAAACATCCTTGAATCCGCCTGAGTTCTACTTCACAAGGAATGTTATATGAACGTTGTAATCATCATACTTAAAAAACCGAGATAAACATTCAAAGAACAACAGAAGGCTTTGGAAAAACTACTGAAAACCAATTTTCGCTTACACGAAACGAAGGGTTTTGATAGATAAAACGGTGTGAATATAAATGACGTTCAAGAGCTGGGGAAGGATTGACGAGAACAACGCCGATTATCAATGACAAGGTAATAGATTAAAACGCCGTTGAACACCAGTGTTATTGTTTGAGTTCAGATAGCATAAGCAACATTCACCTTCATATGCGACCGAGATCATCAAGCGATTTGTGGTGTAAAAGTTGGAGAGCAAACTTAATTTTACAAGGTGCCTAACGTCAAGTGCGCCACTCGATAAATAGCCGTAGAACACAATCGAAACAACTACAAGTGCAATGAGTATGAATTTAAAGTGTCAGAAAACTACGTTAGGTCACAGAACGAGCATACCATATTAGATCGAAAGAAACTCACGAAAACTTTCAACGAAATTCTTGTTGTTACGAGGTGCACACCGTCTAGCCCTAGTAACCACTCACAAGAATGAGATGATGAGGATGAAAATATGAAAAAAATGGGAGATGAAAATATGAATTTATGTAAGCCGAGTGTATGCAAACAGAGAATAGGACGAAACCATGGGGAAAACCAAAGTTAATAACATAAAAGAATGAATAGAGGATCACAGATAAGAAATAGGACATCTACTTTTTAACTTTAAACAGCAAGCAGGTTTGGTTTTAAACTTTTGTACACACAGTTATGTGATGATCAATGAAAGCGGCAGTATTCTCATCATTTACTTAAAATTCCAGCCACATCTTCCAGTGTATCTAGCCAATAATAATAAGAAACCTCCCGATTCCAGTTGGAGGGCCAGGAAGGATTAGTACACGAGCCAATTCGTGGGTTGCCTGTTGTTTCATTTTTCTAGTCATATAGACCGGCTGATCGATTTGAGCCTATACATGAAAGGCAACACAACGGCTAATTAAACTAATTCACATACCCTCCTACAACCCCGGTGACCGTGACCCTGTGGTCTAATGGATAAGTGCCTGGACCAGACCTACTACTTATTCACGGATCGTGGGTTCGGCTCTCCGGCGTGCGTGGTGCCGATGAGACCCAACTAGGTCGAAACACGTGCCCACCACTTCGCTGGTGGTCACTGGGACCAACTGTTTACAAAAACCTTTTCTCAACCTCATTCTGGGGCTGTGGTGGATGTTTGCTCGTTTGCAGGTCAACCACAAAATGGCTGGTCGAGTTGAGCCTACGAGCGAAAGGAAGCGCAATGGCTACGGAAACTAAGTCACACCGAGCAGGTGCAGATAGTGTACAATATGATCAATGCAAAGCACATGTGAGCAGATAGGTGCACATTTTCAACTCTGAGCAGCATCCACGGTTATCATGACCAAGGTTGCCTTGACTTTGGTAGTGGGTTACAGGACTGACGCGCATAGAAGACGCTGTAAAAACAACGGGACATGTAGGGAGAAAAAGGGTCGCCAACCCACCCACCCCTAATACAGGGCCACTTCAGACCGCGAAACATCACTACGTCCGAGAGGGCATTCAACCAGCGATGTGTACAACAGTGAGTTCCCTCAACCTAACAGAAGGTATGAACCACCCCAGCTCAGAGGGGCGACGAAGGCTTTCAGTAGCCCGCCACCACGTCATCGGCTGGCAGCATTGCGGTTTCACCTGACAATCACCAGACGCACTGACCTATGCTGGTTAAGGCATACACCCTGTCGGCATACGGAACGCACGATTCAACAAACGTACGCTGTGAATTTGCATGGTCTCGGCTGACGGACACGAACCTGCAGATTAATCAAATCATCATCATCATAGCAACCATGAGCTTGACCAAAAGGCATTGCGGCTCGAACCACCGCTCACCCAAACAGTGATGTGAAATATCCTAGAAGAAGGTTCGATATTAATAAAAGACTTAGCGTAAGAACTAGAAATGGCATGGATGCAGGTACGCCATTGACTGCGACACACCGCCATCTCGGATAGCGGCTCTAACCAGCGGTTTCAGTGATCACGAGGACCCTAATCAAACAGACGATACCTACCCACTGCTCAACGGAACAGTCAGCGTCTCCATATTTCGTGACCACGTTGTTGGTAGATCATCATGTGGTTTCACCCAACTGTTGATGGCCTCAGTATATAATGCTCGATGGGGTAAACGATCAGATGACATGCGAAGTACGTGATCCAACCATCGCAGGCTATGAAAAGAGAGTAGTTGACCAACTGATCGTGCATCACCCGGCGTTTCGGAATACCTACCGGCGAACGGCCACACTGTTCATGCAATCAGTCCATTTAATGTGGGCTAATTGGCGGAGACAACGATAATCAAACACAGCAAGTCTGTCTATGTATTCGAAGCGAACAGGCTACGCATCCGAACCATACAGCAAAACAGAACGTACACATGCATTATATACTCTTTCTTCTAGCGACAACCGAGTCTGTTCGACGTCATGGATGACGCAGGTTGGCAAACGCAATTTGTATCTTTACTATCCTCGCTGATATCTCATCAGCAATATTACAAGCTGATGAGATAGTGCTACCCAAATATGTGAAACTGTTCACAGTCTCTAGTGGATTACTTGCATTGAAGAAAGTAGGAGTGGAAACGCCCCAGGCTTGAAACAGCACTTCGCAATTTGAAGATGCAAAGCGCATTCCATACAAATCAGCCCGGTCACTTACTTTGTCCAACATGGTCTGTATGCCCTTCATATAGACTGAACATCACCCACAATTGATCGCAGCTGTCGCATTCCCATAGACTTTCTGTAATGTTCTGTAATGGTCTATGTCTTCGGTAGAAGAGCTGAGTAAGACAATGTCATTCGCATGTTCCAGGTCGGTCAACCGAACGCAGGAAAGAAGCTCAACACCAAATTCACTGGACTCCTCAAGCGCACCCTCCAGAATGTCATCCATGACAAAGCTGAACAGAAAGGGAGAAATCGGACACCCCTGACGAAAACCACCACAAGTGATGAACGCCCGACACAGTTGTTCATAAACTTTCATCCTACTTCCAGAGTGGGCACACAGTGACCTCAGCAGATTCACACATTTCTCCGGTACTCCCTTGCGAAGAAGACAGCTCCAGTAAAACGTTACGAGCAGCTGAATCGAAAGCAGCCTCTAGGTCTAAAAAGACCAAGACCGTCGGCTGCTCATATGAGCGCCGATATTCCAAGATCCTGCCTGTTCTTAGCACGTCTGACTTCCTCTGGGCTTAGTGAACTGAAGTGACATGACGCCAGTGAGTAAATTGGACGCGACAGACACTAAACTGACGTCTGTGTGGTTGTCACATAGACTTCGGGTCCCCATCTTGAAAACGAGAATTAGTGTTGATAGGCACCAATCACGAGGTATCTCTTCAGTCTCCCAAATCGTCCCAAATTGTTAGTTCTGATATCAACCTCTCGCTACCATACTTGGAAAGAGAAGGAGAGAGGAGGTCTGGTCTAGGAGGATAGTTACGCTTCAATAATTCAAGCTCCGGGACCACTTCTGCTTCCGATAGAGGGCCATCTGAAACGCAGTAACTGATCATTCATCATCATCATAGACAGCAACACATCAGTGGTTCACACTGATGTTTAACTGCCACACAACCAGGAAGAAGAAGAAACAAACCCTGTTTAGGAAGAGAGAAGAAAAAAGAGG
>JTDE01001360.1:0-10388 GCA_014338405.1 Paragonimus skrjabini miyazakii | reverse complement strand
CAATCGGCCGCAGCGTCGGCAAACAGTGCTCGGTGTGGCAAGCGATTAGCTGGCATCCTTAGTACATGACCTAACCATGTAAGTCTGTGCAAACGCAATGACTGAACAAAAGAACTCGTTTGACAATCAGTGCCAAACACACGCTTCCTAACCTCCTCGTTGCCTATTCGTTGATGCCACCCGGTACGAGCGATTGAACGCAGACATCGGTGGTCGAATACCTGGAGGCGGTTCACGTCCTCTACTCTGATCGGCCACGTTTCGCTGCCGTAAAGTAATACAGCCCTCACCGAAGAAATGTTCAACCCACCTGCCTAGTCGGCGGGACTGATGGGTGAAAAGTGAACCATCTTTTTCGCCTATGGTCTTACATACACTTACTCGACGACTAGTACAATCACGAATCAGAGCAAAATGACTTGTACTGTGCCCAGATAAAAAAAACTGGTTTCGTATTTTCTGACTGTTCGATTAAGTAGTGCTTACGGTCATTGCGCAAGCTTTTAGTCAACTTGTGTTTAAGTTTTCGACGGTCGTCATCATATTCAGAACCAGGTGAAATCGAGCGACGCTTGTTCATGAGGTTTATCGACGTGGCGGAAATCCAGTTTTGTTGCAACTGAACAGCTCCTTCGGAACATACCTCTTCACAGCATGCTTTTATAGATGCGGCGATTTGTTCCCAATGTTCGTTAGGATTCTTGATCTGATTCGAACTGGGCAACCTGTTCATCAAGGCCCCCTGGTAAGCGTTTTTCACACTCTTATCGATCGAATGCCAGTTAAGTACCTTGCATTTACGAGCTTATATCCTCTGGGCAAATGACAAAACAAAACAGGCACGCACAACAGCATGGTCCGAGTCCAGGTGGTTGCTCCAAAAGACACGATAGTCCTTAACAGAGTGGCGCTTCCTGTAACTGACTAATATATGATCTGTGTCCACGGCTGAGAAGCACACGGAAGTCTTCATATAACACAGTGCTTCTTCCTTTGTTGGAATGCGGTGCAGGAAATATAGATACCGTGGAATGCGCACAGCTGCAGCAGTCTTTCGCCACTGTCAATGCTCAAATACATGCCAACGAACTGTCGCGTTGCTCACACAGTCAACCAACTTGATGCAGGCTAACTAGCGGGGGCACCGATGGTCTTCCGATATAATGGGCCTAGTCTGTGATCAACGAAATAAAACTGAGCGCATACAAGTAATGTAAACCCTGTCACTGGTCAATAATTCAGCGCAATTGGATCGCCATAAATAGAGATTAGGGAATGGTCTACTTGCTTTCATTATTTTCGTGTGCTTTACGCTAGCAATGTTACATGCTGAGATTATTGTACCTGAACAGATGATGCAGTCATCAGTCGTAGGCCGTCTGGAGCACCAAGGATCGGACCAGGATCAAACAAATCTTGCAAACAACGCCATACATTTTGAAGGAGAAAAGTGTACGCCTTACAGACTAACTATATAACTCAACCGGTTTGACAAAGCCTACATGTTGTCCGCAGTTTGCATATCCAAGACCGGTCAGTACACCACCTGGCAAAGGTTCTGTTCCGTGATATTTAAAACTCTTGAGTGCACCTACCAGAATGTATCGTCCATCATATGCTTGGAAAAGAAACAGAAGGTTCGATATCGTAATCGAACGCCGCTTGAAGTGTAAAGCATTTAGGGTAGCGGTGGAAAAAGCCGCAGTGGTCGCCTCGGCAAGTCGAAACGGGAACCGCTTCTAAGTTTACAATGGCCACGGCCGTCGGCTGAAAAGGAATATCAGGCAAATAGGGGGACCGGTGTATCCGCAAACAAATCATAAAACAGTCCGTTCTTCTTGTAGATGGTTCCTCTGCACTCCAGAAGTTACCTCATTATAACATCCACGCACATATTGGAGACGACAGAGACAAAACAATAAATTTGTGGCCGGCTGATAAACAACAATTATGAAATTTGTTTTCAATCCCAGACGGAGGGTGGTCAGTTGAGATAACAGTCGCTAGCCATTAATTTTTAAAAGAATCAGAGGAAGGCCCGCAGTTTGATTACCACCCTGGATATCATAGTTGGTAAAGTGAAGTTATGTTTTATGAGGGTGGGCTCATTTATTCATGGACGGCCATGAGGCGGATCAGATCGCACTGCGATCAGAGCCGTCGTCAATCCTAATAGTAACAAGTTCGTCTGAAGCAAACTAGATAAATAAGGCTAAACAGAGCTAGTGTTGTTGTGAATGCAAAAACGACACACAGCGGCACGCAGTTGTCAGCGGACTGAACAATGTGCGGTGCGACAGACACTTCGTCCGCACAAGCAGTACATGACCCAACCGGTGTAGATCGTGCATTTGCATTGCTTCGGTTATCGGACGTGAACATGCACATTTTTCAAAGACACACCGGCGAACCGTCGCGTTGTTTAAACAATTAGCGCATTTGGTACAAACCAGTGGTTCACAAACCTGAGAGTTTGTATTCATGTTCCACACGAATGGAGCAGGTTATCGATTCGTAGAACAAAAGTGTGCATAAGCATGCATTATAAACTCTGCCAGCAATAGACAGTAGGACATCTTTGCGGTGACAGATAACGAGGATTAGCGAGCTTTCGGTATCCTTATGGGCAGATCGTCAACAGTACTACGTGCTGATGGGATGACGCTGAAATAACAGTAGTACCATAAGAAGCAGTACCAGGCTTATATATTGCGTGTTGTATATAGGCCTACTGTGCTTCAAGTTCCTCTAGTGGATGCGGACCAAGGATAGAGGCAAACACACACTGGTAAGCGCGAAGAGCTTGCATCCCTGCTAGTTAAAACACGCCAATTTGTGGTTGACGACGAAATGGCCCCCACCAAAGCGCAGAACGAGCTTGGCATATAACAGGGCATGATCGCAATATACGCAGGTACTCCAGATCGACTTGCAATCTTGGAAACAGCCACTCCATCGACAGATGAGGATTATGTGGTCAATCTGTGTCCATAATTGACTCGGCAACGGAGGTCGTCGGGTGGCGCGCTGACACCTAGAACGTTAAAAATTAGTGCCTGCTAGAAACAAACCATGATTAATGCAAAGCTGCAACAAACACTCACCGTTATCTGTTCGACGAGTACTGTAATAGTGTGTCACCTAAGTCACACTGGTCAGCGCCAAGCCTGTCTACTTGAGTGTCAAAGTCACTAACCAGTACTACACTGTCCGAGCGCCTTGTGGTGTGCGGAAGATTAGTAAGTTGATGATAAAAACCATCTCCGCCTGCGTATGGACTACAATCTGAAGGGCAAATGCCACAATAACAAACAGGCGTCTCTCGATGCTCTAACCGTACCATCGACTCTGATAGCACAAAAGCGGTTGCTGACGGGCATCCCGTCAAGCAGCGTCCTTTCTGCGTATGCATAGCCAGTGGCATGAGCCGCAGGGTCTCTAGAAAAGTGCATACTGTGTGCAAATAGGGAATCGGTTGATGGAAACTGAAGTTGTAGCGCTGAGCTAGAATCCATAAGCCGTGTTTTTGCAAGACAACAGATATCGATGACGAAAATCCCCAAACTACGTGCAACAGCTTGCTCACCTGCACAAGCGTTCGAACACTAGAAGTGGCAAGTTTAAACGGTGTTTGGTGGGCGAGTAGAGGGTTTTGTCCTTCGGACAAACACATTGCCTTAGTGTTTGACATACTATCACTCTGCCTGACTTCCGTCATGCGCAGCAAACAAACCAGATCCCTGATGTAGGTCTGAGAACGAGACTGGTAGGTCATCAAGCAGAGTTACCTAACAACAAAGGGGAGTGAGACAAATTTGTTTGGTGCGGTAAAATATGAAATGGAAGCAAAGCCGAATGCTGGCACCTCAATCAAAGAATTACGATGGGAAGATAAGACAAAATACATAATTTATATGCATCAATAAGTTCACGACTGCGGAATAACAAACCATTCTTTCTCTTGTCATGGTAGTGGTAGTGCGTAGTCTCCTGTTGTCGCCCGCTTTTGGTCACAGTGACGCCCCAGTGACTTACTGGGCTAAGCTAAGAAGTGCGATGACCACACTGAAAGACACGCGCACCAGACCGATCAGTGAACACACATCTCACGAACTAGTCTCCTAACCTTCCAGGCTGAGGGCTGAAAGAAGGTTCTTCTCTTAGTTCGGAAAAGAGATACTCCTGTGAATCCACTGCCAACCACTTGTTTTATAGTACGGGATTTTGAGACAGATGTGATCGTTCTGCAAGCTACATATGAGCGACCTGACAGTATCTCGGCCCACAAAAACAGTAACAGTACAAAAATGAACCGGATGATCAACAGCCGTCGTGCGGGATAAATCGGCCTAACCAGCATACTACACTAGCCCTTCCAACATCAAACTTGGGAAGGATGTCTCAAGTGAGATACGGGAAGTAGGTTTATGAAGACAACACACAACAAACTAACCATCACGTAGTACTGGATATTATGACACAGCCGACATTTCCACCGGAGTCCCATGCAACCAGTCTCATGGACTTAATTTCGCAGTAGTGAATGAGATGTGGCATGTGGACCACAGTAAGCTTTCGGACGCGGTCGTTAGTTACACCTTCTATTGGATAAACCGTTCAGAGGAGGGTGGTACGGAGATCAAGGTCTACTTCAAAGTCATCAATTGCTTCAATTCACTGAAAATAAGCCAACGAATCAATATCATCTTTCGAAACACATGTAAGAGTGTGAGATTCACATACTGTAACTCTGCTACCTTCCGTAGTGTCTACATGCCACTCCGATGATACAAGGACCAGCTTATAGCCGCGATCCGCTAGACAGCGGTGAGCGACTGGCTGTTCAGACTGGTAAATGGATCAGGCCAGAACAACAGCATAGCCAGGTGTTTTCTAGCCGCATGACATTGACGCAGTCAATGGAAGGGATGGTCATCTGTGCTGCCAATTTGTCATTCATGACTTGGATATCCCAAAGCCCGGTTACGGAACAGGAAACAGTTTTGCAATAGTTCAAGTATGTTTCGTTTGAATGGCATAAACTACGCAGTCTTTAGGAATTAGTCTGTAGAGTTGCACCAAAAAGGCTCTGACCAGAATTTAGTTTATTCGACCTAATGCCGAGTTGTTAGAAGTCAATATTCTTGAGGAACAATGTGGTTTCCTAATGTCACAGTATGATTAATATTCCGTTTGTTCCTAGGTAGATTCTAGAACCATATCTCAGGAGCAAGCAACTGTTGCATGTCCTCTTTGTGAAGTACACAAAGACGTATGATTTCGTGATCAGTGAACCAATGCGCACGGTGCTGGGCAAGTGGGGCTGTCTAGGTAAGTACACTGAAAGCACAGAAACAGTTGTGTTGAACTGTCCCTGCTAATTTTGGTATTTTTAACGGCATGAAGCGAGATTATCTTACTTCCAACTTAGTTTGGTTTATAGTACACTATACTGCAAGCAGTATGTAATGGGAATTGACTGCTGAATATTCTACACTTCGGAGCTCCAAGCCCACAGTGCAACTCGATCACCAACATGCAGCTGTTTGCAAACAACAGCGTGTCATTCGCACGCAGCAAAGAGCTGCAACTAGTGAACACAACCTTCGAGATTGCGACAGCCAAATTCGCACTGGAAATCAGCGCAGGTAAAAATGTGCATTCATTCAGGTTTTTCCGGAGGAGCGCCACATCCATCCTTAAGATCTGAATCAATGGCGATAATGTGGATCGTCGGTACAGGTGGATCGTTGGTACATGTGTTCCTTGATCACGATCGTTTCAGACGCTTTGAAAATTGTGTCTGGAAGAACCGCAACCTGAACTTAAAAACCAAACTAGCTGTTTAATGGATCATAATGATGTCCATGTTCTCCTATGGCGCCGAAAAGTGGACATTGCAACAATTCAATATGCGGTGTCTGAAACGTTTTTATTCCCAATGTCTAGGGCGCATCGTAGTCAACCAGTGTTCGGATGTAGTCGCGCACGCCCAGCTACTCAACAAGCATAATGGACAACATTGAATCCAATCTAGGATACGCACGTTAGACGACTGGGGAGCAGATGCCAAGATGGCAGTCACACAGCCAATCAGAAGCACACAAGATAAGCTCTGGTCGCCGAAGGCTGCGACGCTAGGTCGCTGATTAAATCCTTCGTGTCGTAATATCAATCTTAGATCACAGAAAGCACAGCATTGGATCTGGCTGGTTATAAGAATGCGATCCGGGTGGACTTTCGAAAGTTCAGTGAGCGAAAGCTCAACAGGGTAAGGAATTATTAGCGTCAAGTCGCAGCGACGTGACAGTGTGGTGTTACGATGGGTTCGTAGTTCATCAGCGCACATAGCGAACTGCTAACGAAGTGACGGAGGATGCGTCAGGCGTGGGCTAATAAACACGAATATACATTCTTTAAACGTACCAATTAACGAAGTCCGTCGCCTAGCAAATCACCCTCTCTAAAACCTTGTGTCACAATGGCCTGTTACTTGATATCTTCTTCATCTTTATTGACTTCTTGCATTCCAAAGGTTGCGTCTAGATTCTCCGTCAAATTTTTTTTTTTAATCCACTCCACAAATGCACAAATATCTGTGCAATAAAAGCTAAACGAGGTGGTAGACGTGTCACAAGAAATATGGAGGAAAAGTAAAAGCTATGTAAGGTAAAACAGCAAAGGTGTAGAGAAAAGTGAGACTTTATTTCTATTTTTCACTATATCAGACAACATTTTCAACCAAAGACGTTCACTGTCATTCGGGCTCGAACCGGGAAGCCAGGAACGCCGTATTGAAGCAAGTTTCGGTGTAGGTGCCTTCATTCCTAGAGCGCGAGCCACATTCCCCAAAAGGATTGCAGCCTCCAGATTAACACAACTCATAAACAAGGCATAGCGTGACATGCGGTGCGTTGGCATCCGTAAGATGTATTTAGGCTAACGAAACCTGAGACAAGATAATTGTGCTGCGAGTCAACAGATTCCGTCCGTCCCGAGGACACGTCCGCGGGCTTCATCAATGTGGGCATGGTGCTCCTACTACACACCACCAATGTCTCGGAGACACCACTGGTTATATATGGACACCTACAAGCTAAGGAGTCAGGCTTTGTAGCCGTACAATAAGACGGCTCGTACAGTAGTCTTATTCACTCTGTCTTTCATCGAAAGACAGAGACCATACCAGGACCATAATTATTTAAGTTGGAAAACACCATCCGAGACTTAGTTATGACGTTCTGGTGTTGAGATAGCGTTCGAAGTACATAAATTTCCCGGCTATCTCCAAAGGCGTACAATCCAGCCGATCTTGCAAAAAAATCTTACACTGAGATGTAAAGATCAGGCTGACGAACTGAAATTTCTAAGATAGATAGGACATTGTTGGTTCCATGTGAAGTCATCGCAATATCCACTCTTATACTGAAATCCGCCATGCCCTATATTCTCTTACCAGTCAAGAAGTGCCCTTTTTACTAGAGCGAAATTAGTATTATGTTTACGCCAACTGGCCGTCTGGCTAAACAACGCTGATCAACTAATTAGCGAAGGCCTGGACTCACAGCACCCGCTGTTCCTACGGGCTTACGATGCATACACAATAAGTGTAACGACAAGTGGCGTAGCAAAAGCCACCGTTGATTTCGACCACTGTAGAAAGCTAGCCCGGAAACGGATACCATCACTCATGAACTGTGTACATTCAGTGACACAAAATCAGATAAGCTACAGCTTCTATTCCGTAATGATGGAAAATATCAGCGACAAATTCAAACTTCCAGAGGATACCGCCAACTCAGGGAAAACATGGGTGGCACATTGTCCAGTGGCTTTTGCAGATAGGCACAAGATATTATTCAATATGCAGAGTGCGCAAAGCACCACACTACATTAACTAACTTAATATAAAACAGTGAGTGTACCCAGTACATTTTAGGCCTAATTGCAAAGACAATAAGCAACGAAATTTATTACAGTTCGATTTTCACTCAGATTTTCTTTGATCAAAAATACCAGTTACGACTTTGTGAATAATTGGGAATAGCAAGACGCGGGTCGGAAGTGGAACGTCATCAATAGGAAACTATAATGAACCCGCACATACATCAGAAAGTAAGGCCGTTGTTAACAAGTTAACATGATTCTAAGCGTATTTCAAATGACTTGAAATGAACTTCATCCAGACCTTGCATTTGACACTGATGAGTGTATTAGACTGATGACTGTCAACTGTCTTGGCGGTATTTTTGTACACGTCGATTAGGCATGAACAACACCCAGACAGGAGGAATCGAAGAAAGGGGCGCAAACCAAGAGGTTTTCTGGATGTTTGAAAAAGCTAACATTGAATGAGTTGGTAGAAGGGAGTGCAAGCGCGTGGTACTCATTTCACTTCACATTCTTCAACCTGCTGAGCAGTGAAAAGTAACGAAAAATACTTAAGTGTATACCCCTAAGTTTTTCTACCACCGATGGGAAGGTCATTATCCACAAATCCGCAAGTGTCAAACAACTTAGTTTTGTTTAGATCTATAGTCTATCGAAAAGTGAGCAATCATTGCAGCTTGAGCAAAAAAGCTGCAGACTGAAGGCAATTGTCATCGGGAGTTTTATGGATAACCTTTGTAATTTGATAGATTTTCCTTAAGAGTCCAACAATTTTTTCAACGTGTGGTCACCCAGCATTGTAAAATGCAATAACGCCTGAAATAACCAGGAAAATTCTAAAGTAACAATCCCAAAAATGTACAAACAACGGTTTTACGGAGAACATTACCACCAAAACGACGGATTAGGTGATATTAACCTTTCGTAAGATTACACTGTCAGGAATTGATAAAAAGTAACTGAGAACAACATATTAGCACTCTAATGGATAGAAAATTGACCGTTTGCATACAGACAAACTATCCATTTGGAGTCCGATTCATGAGCACACCGACTAAAGACTAAGTAGTATCTGTGTCCAACCGACTCAAATCAGTTCCGCTCAATCCTGTACAACTTTGTTTCCAAGACAAAATTATCTTAGCTGAACCGGAATGCGTAAATTGCACATTCATAAACGCACTATGGTGCATTTTATAAATTATAAAAAATAACCGGAATACTGTCAGTTTTAATGAGAAACCCCAGTGATTGGTCAACTCACTTTTCATCTGAATGCTGAGATGCGTTACGACTGCGAGTTTTCTTTCTTCCCTTGCATCTGTGTTTGGGACTTCCAACCAAGCATTTGTAGAGCAACGGTCGGTTTCCAAAGGACAGCTTATTAGTCACATTGTCGCAGTTGTTAGATGTGGAGATGGTGCCGAGAAATTCCAAAAATTCCGGAAAGTAAGTGCTTTCCAGAACCAGCTTGACGCTTTCTTGTGCAAGGTCGAAAAGTGTTCGATGGATACCCGGTGAATCAGAATTCGCCGTTGTTTTGTATCCCTTATGGTAGGAAGACATTCGATCGATAATGTTATGTTTCAAAGAGGCCGGCAGAGGAATCATGTTAGTAGCTCCAGATTTGATGTATGTTCGATAGATGACTTTTGCTATTTGAAACATCTTGTCCGGATTATTGGGATCAACATTGGTACGGAATCCCTTACACGCAAACCAAAAATCTAGTAGATGCCCCAGCGAATATTTCGAAACCAAAAATTGATTGAACATTTCCACACCCTCCGAATCACACAATAAAGATTCTATGTTACCAGACGAATATTTAGGGGCAGCTGATGTGGACGAAGGTGGAGACGATGTCGGCAATTTATAAACCGGATTAAAGTGCATAGCAGACTTCAAACTGCTATCCACCGTTGTAATTGCTTCCAAAGCCATTTTGGTGACTTAAAGCCGTGCTGCAGACAGTTACGCCAATACCCAAAACGCACAATGGCCAAGAGAGTTGACCCCAACCCACGCCGGCAACTCAAGACCGAAGAATTATAACCAATGTAACAGGCAAGCCCGACAAAAAAAGCGCCAGTTTTCAAGGTTACGTTATTTATTGTAGTAGCTCAGAAATGAAATATGAGTGATTTCGGTAATCAGCTAGGGTCGAATATGGTAAGAGATATGACGGTACTCTAAAAAGTTCAAAGATTTTTTGAAAGGCTTGCGGTGGTACTCCGGGATGACTGGTATGAAGACATGTTTGTAGTGGTCAGGACTAGTTACTGAATAGACTAGGTAAATGCGAGTGTACCTCACTAGGCTATCGATGAGAACAAAAATGAACGAATGAGACAAAATACTTACAAAGTTCCAGCAAGTTATGGTGATCAAAAGGGTATGACTCACAGGAAAGTGTTCGAGATGACCTCCACACTATTCCAAATTACCAGTGTTGGAACTGGTCCAACAGATTAATACCCAGTCTGTTGTCACTATCG
>JTDE01001359.1:88378-98453 GCA_014338405.1 Paragonimus skrjabini miyazakii | reverse complement strand
ATGCATATTTCGAACGTTGTTTTTCATCCGGAAAAGCTGTATGCATTGTTGCTATTATTTTTTGTGAAATCCTTTTGCACTGTGTGATACATAGCAGTCATTTTCTACTTTGGTGGAAGAGCACTGGACAGCGCTCACTGACAAATAGACATTTTGACACTCAGTCTCATCATGCTTTCTCTGGTCTGTTCTAGGTCGTCACATGAGGATTATTTGCTGTCAAGCCGTCAAAGTTTTCGTAATAGCAATTAATTCTAATCAGTAGACCATCTCAGAATACGGGAGTCTGGAAAGATATACTGGTTGTCTGTTTTTCAACTGGTGCCTTTGACGGTCCGCACTATATTTTTTACACTGTTTGTTACTCACTTGTGGAACTGGCGGCGTTTGGTCTGATGCCTTTTTAATTGTTTCAGGTTTCTTCGTCTGCAGCGTCCAGAAGAACAACCCGCAGAACCTACTCAAACGCTGCGGCTTGTTTCAGCCCGCCGAGGAACACAGTCTGGTTTATCGGAATCGGAGGCAACCGCAGAGGACTCGTCTGTGGAATCGAATCGATCAGCCAATCCGCGTGTTGTCAAACGGTGGCTTAGCATTTTGGATTGTGCGACCTACTTTTCTAAGGTGATTCGCTGATTATTTGGTTCTTTCATACCATTTCTCTGCTGTTAGTCAAGTAAGATTGTGCGATTTTCTTTGTAAAAGCTTTAGTTAATCGTAACTACTTTTGGGTTGCGTTCATTTCCAACCGTAGTTGTTCTGCGCTCGCAGTTTCTACTTAAGTGTGGTCACTAGTTGATGGTTTGATTAACATTTTTCAGTTTGACTCTGTGCTGGCTAAGAATTTGGCTTGTTTGCTGTTTAAGTGACAAAGTGTTTGAAATCCATGACTCATAATTTCTGAGATGTCGCACGTTACTTGTAGATAATATAATTTGAAACTGTTTTCATGTACCTGAACGCCTTTCGCTATCCTGTCCGCAACCGAACGAAGGCTCCTGATCGATTCGAGTCTTTATTAGTAAGTAGCGTGTTGTACTGTGTGGAGCTGACTTTAGTGTGTTCAAAAACGACTTCAGTTTGTACCATGTTTGTCAGAATCTGCAATGTGACGGCTTTCGTGTTTATATGTTATTTTCTAAGTTCTAAATAAGTTCTACCACGGTGAGCTCTCGTTCTTATTTCAGTTTTCACTTAACCTGACCTCGTGTCTATTTAATCGAGCTATCATATCAGTTTTTCATATAATCTCGAACGTTGTGTTTTGTTTTACGCTCATGTTTGCACAGCAGCCGACCCTTACAAACACTCGTAAGGTAGGTAAAATGTGGTTTCCTGCCAGCAGGACCACCGATCCATCCAGTACTCATGTGTTAGTTGTAATATACCTGGTTGCTTGGACAAATGCTGCTTGAAGATAACATCGACGTTCACAGTCAGTTTTCACTTCCATGTAGACAATTGATACAATCACTACATCTGTAAGAAAGAGAAAACAATCGAAACTTACACAGCCCACAATCATTTCGTCGAATTGTAGAGCAACGCGCACGGATGCAGTGCTGCAGCTTAAGACCGCGGAAACAGTTGACACAACCGACCGCTACTAGTGTGCGAGCTCTTTAACTCACGAAGATCGCTTGTCATATTCAACCAAGCACCTGTTTTTTTTCGTTAATTCGATGTACTTGTTAACGATCCTTTTGACATCTCCTATCCTTAATTTATTCTCTTTTACTTTTCTCCTGTCATTCTAGTTGAAACATTCAGAAAATCCAACACATGCGACTGACGAGCACACGCCTTCTCCGTCCCAACCATTGTCAGAACCCGACCCGCAGTCAAACCAATCTGGCCCGTGCAACACGCTAACCACTGAGCCTAGTTCTTGTTGTGATCTATTAGCGTTAGGTAAACTGTCAACCGAGTCGGATTTTGATCACCAAACGCGGACAGCTTTGGTAACGATTCTGATTGGATCAAGGGATGTTGTCTCCGAAGACATGTTCGTTCCCCGGGAATTCATTCAGCTAGTTCATAAATGTGGTAAGTTCTTGTTCTAAACAGAGTGTATGCAACACGAGTCCTTCCGAAATGCTAGCCAAATGTCTTAACTCAGTATTAGAGCAAACGATTTCTTCACGTAATACATGCTAATCAATCAAGCCACGTGCAGTCGATTAGCAGCATTAATTCGAACAGAAATCAGCCGTGCGAGAATCCGATCAATGCGGTAGGTGTTCTTATGAGACACCATGTGATTTGTAACCTGATCAAAACTGCACTCCACTGCCAGTACTGAAGTACAGCACTGTTCCTCATCACTTCTATTCATTTACTCAACCGTATCTGCACATCAGTTTACTTTGATTCCCTATACTCTTTGTTGCTAAATTTAACCGATTTGATCCTTAAATGGACTGAAGTGGGGAGAGTTGCAATTTTAAGGGGTTAAACGATTAAACTTGTCCGAAAAAAACTGCTCACGAAATTTCTTTCGCCATATTGATGGATTATCCAATACATGTGATCGGTCGTGTTTATTTTGAAAATTTAAGAGTTTGTAAAAATCAGTGAGTTTACATTACGGTGAAGCGTTGCTGTAACGAACGTCGCTATTAAAGAAAAGAGCGCTGCGGCGAAGAACATGTTTAGTCCTAAAGTGTCTGTTGTAGAGATTGGACATGCTTAAATTATTAGCCATAATGGAATGACCGCTGTACCGGAATTTTTATAGCCCGCGCCTTCTATTATATGTATGTTAGCGCGCAACGTATTTGTTTGCCATCCATGGACATACACGATATCAGACGCAACATAATAACTAGTTGAGACTGCAATCAGCAATTGGGTTCCGTAGATCACGAGCTGTAAGGACACTTTGGTAGACTAGAATTTGTATAGCACGACGCGATGTTCTACTAGCTAACATCACATGCGAACGAACAATTAGGCAGCGCTTACATTCTGCGAACTTTCTTAGTAACCTAGGCACAACTATGATTATTGGATTTGTGTTACTCATTACAGCGCCCGCAATCTCGGTAACTATATGCCTCATTGTTGTCTCCTTCTTTTCGACTCCGATATGGGAAATGTTATGCACAGAAGATGGCGAACACCTGACCCGATCAACATAGAATATGTCTTCCAGCCGGACTTTCCATGTGAACGACGTACGCACGGTATCTAAGTTTGTGCAGAATCTGCTAACCTTAGTGCTGCTTCAACAGGCCGCATTGAAGCATCCTAAAATTTGAACCGCGTTTTCATGTACAAACTCAAGCATTGTTGATATCTGGGGTTTTTATCTTTTGTTCGTTCGTATGTACTTCATTTCTCTCAATCTAAAGGACCATAGTTGTAATGACTTAACGCTTTCCAGTAAGATGGAAAAAGTGTGATATTTTACTAATCATATGAGCATATTTAGCATCTGAATTTGCCTGCATTGATGATAAGTGTCTGTGCACAAAGTCAACGTTTTGCTATTTAATCTGATGAAATCACCTCAGGTGACTATAATGACAGCAGGTTAGAGAGGTTTTCGACAGAAGGTGATGACGACATTGATGTAACGCGCCTTTCCTTTGTCGAACGTTCTATTACGACTTGAATGCTATACCTGGATCCCTGCTATGCGGCTTCACTCAGTCTGCTGGCGCGGAGTCAGGAAGAACACGATTGCGGGAGAACACGCTGTATTGCCTATTTCAGGTTCGACAAATGGTTGAAATGCATATAAGTATAGAGCATAAAATAGTTGCCAAATATGGCCATTTACGCGTTGAGCCATTATTCGCTTGTTTAGGCCACTTCGCGATTAAGTGGCTAAGTAGGACCAACTCCATAGCCGTTACGTTATGATTGGTTCATCGGGCCAGCGCGACACCCACGCTCACCTTCACGCCTCCTCCTGGTCGGTTCGACTTGCATTCTAGTGTTTGGTTGTTGATTGATTTCGTCAGCCGTCACCGATGACCTGATTAGATTGATTGATGAATTCGTCCCCTAACAGACATATACACTGTTTTTTTTTAATAATCTGATACATTTCTCACATGTACGTAATAGTACAGCCTACCATTGTTATTCGGTTTCCGTGAGAAGTGTTATACTTACCGGATTAGGGCGAGAACCTGTACCAATAAATCTGAACTCAACATAAAGCAACAGACATGCCACACGTTGAGGAGCAGTATATTCTCTGTTTCCCAGACTGAAGACTGTGGTTGGCTAGGGGCCCCATCTGGGATCTTTGGTTCGTGTGAAAATTAACCCGCAAGCAGCGAGGCAGTGAACAAGTCTTGCGGACCGTTGGAAACCTGTGAGCAGTAGTAGTTTGATTCGTACGTTTTCTGACAGTCTATCCATCCAGGATACCGTGATACTTCGATAAAAGCAGCGCAGTATTTCGTTGATTCATCATGGAAGACAAATTTGGCGTGGTGAATTTGCCCAGCTAAAAAGTCCAACAACAACGTCGTTTTTTGCGACGCTTGGCTTTAGATGCCAGAGGCCATGACCAAATTGATTCATATGCCCTTCGATTGGGATGTGGTCACTCAAGGTGTTACACTTTTCTGTATATTCTGTTGCCTCTTGGCATCGATCGCTTAGATATTCTTCGCTAGATACTATTCAATTCACGGTCAGCTGGTTTTCATACGAACCTGTCACCACTCCGTCTGACTGGATACAATATCCTAAAAACCGTGCACAGTTTGACGGTGAACAACGTCATCACTATCAACTCCTCGTGATAAAGGTCGTGTTTTCGTTTTAAATTGACTTGGATCTCTGGTACAGGACTCTATCGGTCCATCAGAGCATTGATGTTTTGGATTATCTGCTTATTCTGGCCGAATAACACCAGTAGTTATTTTTGCACCAGTTCTTTGTAGGTGAAATCATTAACGTTGTGATGCAGAGGTCAGCCGACTCTTTCCAGTTGACTGGATGACAGTTTGTGCATGGACTGAATCATCATCACCTTGCAATTTGAAGTAGTCCATGTCGTTATTAAATGGCCCACACCCGAATCTCCACAGGTATACTCTTCCTTTTGACACCTCGTGGCAAAATTTCGAGTAATTTGTTCACGGTCCACATTCCCATCGATCGCCGACTTTTAGTTCCTATTGGATCGTCGCCTTGGTTGCGCGTTCAGTCGCTTAACCCAAAACCGCAACACCGTTTATTGGAAGAGCGAGACAAAATTTGGTCACGGAGGATCTAAATGTGTAGGGAAAAAAAGACAGATCGACAGGCACAACGAATCAAATGAAACAGTTATGTATGGCAGTCAGTTGGTATCGACAAGTAATAATAAAAGCAATAAATTTCCTCATTCTGGTTGGGTGGATACTCAGTTGACGCGCATGTAAAAATGTAGCAAGTTGCAAGTGAAATCCTCATCTTTTTCCTACCAGGTCCGAGTCTACTAACTGATAGATTCTGCCCCTGTCCATTTTTGATCCAACGGTGTAAGTGCTAAGGAGTACACTGCAACCTTAACCAGTCTTTTTGTTACCTTGCGTCATCTCGCAGAACACTCCCAGTCGAACTTCGTTATTGTACAGATCATCTCTGGAAAACTTACTCCTATCCTTTTGATACCGTTAATACATTCCTACGGGCTTTCTTGATATCCTGAAAGCGAGTCACCATTGGTTTTGCATTTGTTGACGTTGAATGAGACATCATCTTGAGGTCGTAATATTTCAGCTCTCATGACCACTTGCTGATTTCATTCCGCATAACATTTGTCTTATAAATCCTGATCTGTTAAAGTGGTCCAGTGAACTCTGACGAAGTCCAACTGCTCGTTCATTGATCATGGCATCCCTTACCTTCATTGACGGATCATTGCAGTAAACAGTGACCTTCGGTGCAACACAGATGGATCCAAAGCGGGTTTTTTTAATTTAGTGCACACATCATCGCCAGTTGTGCTTTTGTTCGGACTCATAATCGATTGTGGATAACAAATAGGGGGAGAACTTGTTTTGCCTAAAATAGATCGGTAAAACAAAGTTCTTATTGTCCACCTTGTGTTTGTCTACCGTCAATAATGCAATGTTCTTTTAACTACGTATTCCAGCTTACAGATTACCGATGTGCCTAGTTGGACATCTTTTGTACGTATGTTCAATTCCATCAGTTAAGTGATGTCTCCGTGTTGCAAATTTCTCTGATATTTCCTGTAATTTTTCTGACAGTTTGCCGATTCCTTTCAGTGTAGGCCCACTGATTTCTGATGTTATCTGTAACTCACCTACTCTGAGTTTTCACCACACTTCACAAATGTTTTGAATAATTTCACCGAATTTTGGATTACTTGTGTCTGCGCCTTGATCATTCATAGCAGTTGTCGTCGTGTTGCGTACTCGAGCTCACTGATTTTACTAGTGTGGCTTAACGATGGTATCGTAATATAACTGTTTACTGAAGCTCCCTTTTTTCTATACACCCACCAGTCGACCATTTAGCGCAGTTTAAAGTTTCCGATCAGTTAATCGCCTAATTGTTGAAGTTTTATGTTCTCTAAATATCTTGTCGGATCTAGCGAAAGTGAACGTGATGAGGCAATCAGAAATGATGTATCGCTATTCAAGTTTTGTTTACACATGTTTCCCGTTGATTATTTATTATTGTCTGTTTTTGTTTCTTTATTTATTTCAGGTGTTCGACTAGAATTGCTGCGTGATTTCGTAACACGATGGCGTAGAATGCGCAAAATCTAACAGAAGCCTTACTATCCGGATAATCAGTGACTCATGGTATTGTAATTTTCAGGATTTCCCACTGTTGATACACCATATATTATTTTGCCTAGAATAAAAGAGTTCAAGCCATCAGCGAATTCGTTCTGGATTAAACCAACAGTTATGGTGATTTGTGAGCTAGCTTCATTCTTTGAGAGTACTTTCTGTTTTCTTGTTGAGATGGCTTTAAAATTAACAGTGCCCACTAGGAAGGCAAACGTTATTAGGGTTGTTGATACCAACTCGTTACTGAGTTACTTTTGCTGTATATCATATCTCCAAGTGCTTTTGATCATCCCCACTGTTCTACGGAATTTCTGGAATCTAAGATTCGCTGCAAACATACTTCTCAATACTTATTAGTAGTGGCCATGATTGATTACGTTAAAATTGACCCTGTTTTGTGAACTGTATGTTTTATTCGTACTTCAGCCTACGCCTAATACGTCTGTATCGTGCACTCTATCAACTGGTTTCTACCAGTGCTCAGCTGTTACTGTCCATCTATGTTTCCTACCTGTTTTCGTCCTGTATGATTGCCGCTCAATCGTACTGCCCGGAAACTGGAACAAAATCTCATATGTGCACAGGTTATCGTTGAATGTCTGGATCAATTATCCCAAGTTCCCACAAATAGAGGTTTGAATACACGACTGTGTGTCGGCAGTTGACATGGTAACCGCTGTGATGTAAAATCTGAATTTATATGGCTTACTAACACAACTAGTCAAGTGCCGTACAAATGCATGTACAAAATGTGGGGGTCATTGTGCAGCCTCTAATAATTTGCTTTTTCGCAAAGAACTATACTCAAATTTCGATTTTTGGTGCTCATCATTTGTGCATAGGCTTATCACCACCGGGATTTCAACTACGGCCACTCCTTCGTGTATCTCTTATCGAAAAGACCTGACAATCTGGCCATTACTCAAGCGAAGTTGTTTGGGTGCTTGGATATGATAATTCAGTGTTGCCCACTGTGAGGTCAGTTTACCCCTAGTTCGTCAGTGGCAGTACTGTCCAACTGTCATTAAGAATCGTTTCCGCCGCATCCAGACGGGACCTTGGAGTCTGGCGACCTGTACACCCCAATGGACATTCGGGATAACTTGTCAGTGTGATGATCACATCAGCAGAGCCAGTCAGGCTGACATCTGACGAACCACTGTCCAGGTTTGGGATTGGAAGAAGTTTGGCTTCTTTCTCTCGACAAAGCCATACCAGTTACGGTATACTGCAACAAATACGCTGCCTTATGATATAGGCTGTTGAACCGAAGATCGTAATCGTTCTGCCGCTAAGTCCTTGGCCTCTTGGCAGTATCTCAGCTGACGTATAGCCATGAATATTCATAACACGATTAATCTCAAATGCATCGACCGCATCACAGCATAAACCCGGTCGCCCTATTTGCTGCATAAGGCAGGTCTGTTGGACGAAAACGTGCTGCCGCTGATCTCTCTTACTGTCAACCAATTGAGCCCTTAGTCTCCCCTCGACCCCCGTTTCTCGTAATTGCCCTACAGATCCCAAAACAGCTACCCATAATAAAACCACCTTCGGTATCCGGTTTCCTCAATCTGATACGCGTACCTGTAATGTGACATGGTGGGTCCTTCCAAAGTTCACGCTCTCAAACGGATGTCATCAGGCTGCTCTTTCTCAGACGTCGGAATCAATGGAACTCAACATTTGTTACGTTTTAAGGAATAGGATCCAGCATAGCAGTCCAGGGCAGAACAATGTTTGGTCGATTGGATTCCAGTGAACAGTCGCTTGTCTGCTGTCAAACTCAATACATCAGTTAAAACCCGTAAACGCAAACCAGAAAAGCGTTGTATATTCATTATATCGGCATACGCTCCAAAGGACAGCTGTTCGGATGCTACCAAGGATGCGTTCTATGACGCCCTCGTTGACCTTCTGAGACAGACTAAACACTCAGACATAATCATACTAGCGGGTGATTTGAATGCTCAGCTTGGTCGTCTTTCTTTAGAGGGGAAGCGACTTGGATGTATGTTTGATATCCGGACACAGTGCATTGGCAGTGACAGAAGTCTACTGCAGCTGAGCGCATCCAACGGTTTCTACATTTCGAGCACTGTATTCCAACACAGGAAGAGATACTGTGTTACATAGAGGCCTCCATGTGCCTTTCAGCTATGGACACAGCTCGATCATATAGCAGTCAATTGCAGGTGGCGCCACTCTGCTAAGGACTGTTGTGTCTTTTGAGGCAACCACCTGAACTTGGACCATGCTGTTGTGCGTGCCCGTTTTGTTGTGTTATTTGCCCAGAAGACATACGTTAGTAAATGCAAGGTGCTTAACTGGCATTCGAGCTAGAACAGTGTGAAGAACACTTACCGAGAAACATTGATAAACAAGTTGTCTGGTTCGATTCAGGCGAGAGATCTTAACGAACACTGGGAATAAGTCGCAGTTGCTATGAAAACTTGTTTTGAAGAATTATGTTCCGAAAGAGCTTTGTGGTTACGGCAGAACTGAATTTCTGTCACCTCATGAACAAGCGTCGCTCGATTCCACCTGGTTCTAAATACGATGATGACCATAGAGAATTTGAACACAATCTATGCGCACAAAAGTGGTTGAAACAACCCATAGGGTTGCCGTGGTGATGAGAACATAATATGTGGTGTAAGTGTATGCGTGTCCGCACCCTGTCTCTGTTTGTGTGTCATATATAACTCGCATGTTTAACTTTTGCGACTGATGAGAGTAAACGAAATGTTAACATATCGCAACATGACTTCTTACTGCATTGATGGAGTTATTAAAGGGAACCTAGTTTTTCGAACTGAGGAATCTCTGACACCTGACAACAGCATGTTTCGAATCCTCCTATGTGGTCCATTAAAATCGGCAATCCTGAACGGATTCATGCGAGTTACAGCCAACGGCTGTGTGGTATATTTGACACCAAGCCTGTTTAAGAGAAGGATTATGCCAAGTTGATTGTTGACGCGTCTTACATTCGGAACGTGTAATTGTTGGAAACTATCGATACCGACCTCAGGACTGTAACAGTCACTTACCGTTTTCTGAGTGACTTTACATATATTCACGTTCATCCTTTAAATGGAAGCCAACATCGTTCAATTCTGTGTCTATATCTTCAGTTTGTGAATTAGTATCGGAGCTACGCGTCAGCTGTTGTTCAACACCCGACCTATACTGCTACCTTGGCGAGGTGGTCGGGTTTATGTACTGTTTTGATCCGACGGGCTATGCTGACTAGGACTCCGGTCCTTCCAGGTGCAACCTTGTCAGACAGGCCAAAGGGG
>JTDE01001359.1:68428-87916 GCA_014338405.1 Paragonimus skrjabini miyazakii | reverse complement strand
TGATGGCGTGAGCAATGTGGCAGTTCGCCACCGCGTATTCCGGAACGCTCGGGATGCTCGATCAATTGGCCAATTAATCACGGTATACAGCCTGCGTTTGTTGAATCACGTACTCCCTATGTCATCTCATCGTTTACCGTACCGGGCATTATATACTTAGGCCACCAACAGTTGGGTAAGACCGCGTGGTGGTTAAGTAACAACGTGGTCACAAAATATGAAGACCCTGACTGCTCCATTGAGCAAAGTAGGCAGGTGTCGCCTGCCTAGCTGGGGTCCTCGTGATCACTCAAACCGCTGGTTAGAGACGCTATCCGGGATGGTGATGTGTTGCAGTCAATGGCGTACCTGTATCCGTACCATTTCCGCTTCTTCCTCTTAGTCTTCTCCCAGTAATTTTCAACTTTCTTAGTAACGTTTCCTTCTAGGATATTCCACGTCACTGTTGAGGTGAACGGCGGCCCGAGCCACAGTACCTTTTGGTCAGGCTCATGGCTGTTATCATGATGATGATGGTGTGTGCCAAGCCGCAAATGCAGGCGAACTGAGTAATGACATGTGGCAGAATTTTTTAGAGACGGATGATGATAACAGTTGAGAATAAACCTATAGAATGAGCGTAAAAACGCAATTCTGTAACAGAGTCCGCAAGATCATCGGCAGATTTCACCTTCCGGCCTTCACTTTTGGTACTATGGTTTCCTATGTGGATAATGACCTAATTATTCCGTATTGAGTATGAGATCTGGCCACTAGCTCCTTCCAACTAATAGCAATAAATCTAGCTGTGTACCAATCGGTAAACAGAGCGGTCTTCGAAAGGTTTTCAAACTCTACGCAATTGGTCACACATAATTTATTTGGTTTATAAAAACGCGTTGCAAACCGTGGAAGGAAGTGAAGAGAATTGAAGGTATTGTTCATTTCATGTGGCGTATCGGCTAATCGTGCACTCCAAATGCCTACAAATTGGAATTTCTCATGGAGACAGTGAGTCTAAGTCTTACGGAGATGACGGAAAGTTGCCAGCGGAATTAGGATTGTGTAAAAGCGGTAAAATGGTCGAACCAATCAGCATTAAAGTGTTTTCGACATAACATTTAGAAAGCAGAGTAGTCAGCACGCTCAGATAATTTATCTTCAGTCACTCCGCGAAAATTATAAACCAATATGATGTCCACGACCGTCCATAGCTTCCTTATGAGCAAGCACGTCGTAAGCGAACGCAACATTTCCCGTGCGCATGAGTTCAGATTTTGAATGCTCAACGCGACAAGTTACAGAAATTCTACTTATCACGCAAACAAGTCTCATGCGAAATGACACGCGTGAATAACGAGCTATCGTGAACGAAGTAGATTCTGAGTAACTCAATGAAGTATTTTGTAAAATACCACATAATTGATAGCGAACCTTCATAGAATGAAAGCTGACGGTACTAAGGATGCTATCAAATGGCTAAATCAGTCCCACAACGAGCCTGTGGTATGCCGAACCATTCACGGTAATGATGAGCTTCAATAGACCCTTGGTTTTGTAGATTGTTACCCAAGCGTCGCACGTCGTTCATGTGTATCAGTAGCATGCTAATGTACCTGCAGGATGTTCGTTCGTTCACTGTGATGTTGCCGTGCGCTAGACCTATGAATGAGTGTTTTATGCAATCGACGGATGAGATTAAACGCAATGCTTGTATCTCGCAGAAAATGTATTATTGACGTACTGATGCACTGAATAAACAGAAACCAAAGTTTCAAATGGGAAGTTGCTTGAAGATTCTGAAGTTTACACCGTTATCACTTACGAGTCATTGAACCATAAAGCTGGCTAGCCGATCAGTTCAATCCATCAAAGTCAGCTATGTAAACACTGTTCAAGAGAAAGTACAGTGACTTGCTAAGCCCATTTGCATAGCAGCTGGCTATAAAAGCGAGGTTGACATAAAAAGATACGCACAAGGAAGCCAAGTCGACCCCATGTTTTGAAGCGGTTTGATGTACACAAACTTGCTATAGCGCCACTTTCAGTTACAACTTTTGTGATCTATTGAAAGCTAGTAAGCCGGATTACTGTAATAGCACCACCCGGTTGCATACACCACTTTCACGACATTCAAACCAGTAGGACGTATGTAACGAAACATCCCTAATGACGTCACGGGAAAATCTCTCGTATGAAATGCCAACGTAAGCAACAAGGTCGACCCATCAAGAACAGGTCGTCGTCGCGTGGATAATTTATGCCGCACCAACGCTGCATGAACAGGATGGCCAGATAACCCCGTATAGCGGTATTACATAGAGTTGGGTGGCAAATTGCAAATAAAACGAATGTGCGCTAATCCTTCACAGTATGACAAATGTCTGCCCATATTAATGTAACTCGTCCGTAATAAGTTAGCCCGTTCATTCAACGGCGGTAAACTAACAACAAAAATAAGTCGATCCAACTGGTAAACACAATGGTTCAAACATCTGTAAATATGCCTGATAGAAACAAACAGGGAATTAACATTCTGTGGTAGAGCGGTGACATCCAATGAGGCTGCCGTTAAAGTAAGCCAGAGTCAAATCTCAGACAAGCATAACTACAACAGAGACCACGCTTACAACTCGGTTATCAACAGTCACATTTCCAGGATTGTGAAAGAGAACATAAGTAATGCTAAAAACACCTACTAACTGTTATGGTGAATACAACGTCATATGGCACCGATGTGAATATGTTGAAATTGTAAATATTTCTGGCGTTGGTCCCACTATCAAAAAAGTGCACCGCCTAAAATGTGAATTAAAGGCTTTAAAACACCAAACGAGTGATCATATCGTTTCAGAGGTAGACAATGTTTGTGAGAACGCAGATATTTCTGCGTAACGGGACGAATATCACAACATAGGAATGACTTTTCAAGTGGTATGCAAATAACAGCCACATTTTACATATATGCTGCAGTGTGAACTCCCACGCACATGTTAACTTTTTCACGGTTTGTAGATACGACCTGGAACAGAAGCATGTTGGAGTTTGCTTGGTCAATGACTATACCATAAAATCGCAACTGAAGGAGGACGTTGTTACAAAAGTTCGACTGTATCTGCACAGTCTGTGGTGTATTTGTCTCCTATGCACACGCTTTATCATGTTCTGAGATACAGCTATGGTCTCGGGCATTCAACTAGAAAATCTGCAGGATACCCACAAAAATATGCTGCATGATGAACACCACACATTTCTGATCCCATTTTTCCAAGCCAGTCGGCTTTTTTTCGAAGCACTGGACATCTGGCCGACAGATCATGTAATCGTCCGAATTGTGAACCTATCTCCGACTTTCTTTTGCTTAAACGAAAAGAGAGAACCAGTTTTAATAGAGATTACGACGCCTGGTTAACGTACTGTACAAATGACGTAATCTCGCCCGTCTATAAAGAATAAAAAGTAGCCCAATCTATTGTTTAACTGCGATAACTTGCACTCTAAGGGAACCGGTTACTTCAAAAAAGTATAAAGTCCAGCCGAAATGGAACTTTCATTTACTCAACCAAGTATCGTACTTGGGTGCTGTGGTAAGCGGATATCGGTTGCCAGCATCTGATAATGATGGGTAGTGAATTATGTTTCTCGTGACAA
Organism: Paragonimus skrjabini miyazakii; assembly: GCA_014338405.1. Taxonomy (NCBI): domain Eukaryota; kingdom Metazoa; phylum Platyhelminthes; class Trematoda; order Plagiorchiida; family Troglotrematidae; genus Paragonimus; species Paragonimus skrjabini miyazakii. The sequence continues at coordinate 84,286 of JTDE01001359.1, read as the reverse complement.
TCTAGTCACAATCATGTTACGTTTAATTTTTCCATTTGGTCCATACTAAGCCCAGCACGGTTTTCCGTTAATCAGGTTAATTTTTCCACTGCTACTGTAAGCAATTGAGGCTTGTTTCTATGGGCAGAAGACTTCACGTTCACTTGTTCTGCTTCTTCGGACTTTATGAAGGTCGCAGTTTCCAGAACAACCAATTATTAATTCACTAAAACAACTGCTGAAGTAAATGTCCGCATAGGGCACACTCAATAAGAATGCACATGTCAGTCAGATAGTGCATCATTTCTTCCGAACACTCCGAACTATCCACAATCAACAGCTATATTAGTTTCGGGTGACTCAATCAGAATGAAATTTGTCATGAGAACAAGATTTGTTTTCTGTGTTTAGTCATCAGGCTAATTACAACACAATAAATATGAGAAACAGTAACTAGGATGAGTCAGAAAAACGGTCCACGGAGGTTATGGGCGGCGTGTTTGTTATCACTTACGCAACCACTGTTTCAAATCGTGGCCTACAGGAGATTAAGTGTCCGCACGAACCACTACTGACCGTTTATTGACTCACCCAAGTTACTGTTTCCCATATTTATTGTGTTGTAATTAGCCTAATGATCAAACACAGGAAAAAAAGTCTTGTTCTCATGACTTCAATGGGTATTTTCGAACGACTGAACTTTATGCCAAGGAATCGCTGGCGCTGATGACGTCGGAGAAGCACTCTAGCTACTTTATCTCAAAATCTTACAGTAGGGCTTCCTCAGCGATCCCTATAGTGAACGTTCATGATCACCTTGCTGATCATTACTGCAGTGAGCTCATATGAATACATTTAACGAGAACACCTAAACGTACAATCAGGAAGTTAGTCTTTTCATAGAATTCAGTAAAAAGGACTTCAGTTTGAGAGTCATACCAATAACTCTTCTACTGCATATCCCTCCGAAATCCTCGTTAAAACAGCAAGGCAGGACAGGACACGGCAGATGTGAGTGTCGCTGATCAAAGGAAATACGCTCAAGAGGATTGTATATTTACAAAGTGGGTCAGAATAGGGAGGTAAACAGCGTAACACTGGCACCGAGGGAAACCAGCATACTGAAAAAGATATACAGGCATGCGTCGCCCTCGAGCCGATTGTTACCATCAATAAGATTGTACACAATATTTATGCAATGGCCAGATGCCTTACAAATGTATGTACAATGTAGTCAATCGTCTAATACAAACCGCCGGCTTGTTGTCTTCCGGCGTTTCGGCGGTCGAACCTGTTCGGCGTCTTCATTTACTTTCTCATCCCCACTATCATCTTCCAACACGACGACCTCCAAACCTTTGTCTTCTTCGTCCTCGTCATCATCGTCCTCCTCTTCATCAGCATCAACTTTGGAAACGGATTCAGTGCGAGTCGGGGCACGTTTCGTGCTCGCACGACGCTCCTTGGTTAGGTCAGCTGGAGCACGGCCACCGCGTTTAACCGACTTTACAATTGGGTCATGCGATGTTCGTGATCCACTCGGACTCGAATTTCGGCTATTTCGCTTGGAGGTCACAGTTGAACGTTCTGATTCTTCATCTTCATCCAATCCGTCAGATGAGGAGCTTACCAGAGAGATAGCATCAGCATCTTCACTACTGTCCGATTCTGCATGGTCGTTAGCATTTTGACTGGTGGATGCACGTGACCCCTGTTTCACAGTACTTGCGCCGGAGGAAGAATTCGGAATTTGACGCCGTTCAGCCTGCGATCGAAAGTTTTGAGAGAGAAAAGACTTTGAAGGTGGATATGAATGGAAATTACATGTTTGAAATTCATGTCTAACCGAATTAATGAGTGAAACCAAATAGTAGAATAATGAGTAAAAGTATCGCTCACTTGCGCGGCACGACGCGAATCCAAATTCCGTAGACTATGACCTCCTTTGCTCCCCAAAGGTACAGAGCGAGCAGGAAACGACACAGCCTTATTGCTATCCGTAGTTAGCGAACGATCGGTCAGCCGACGGCGCAACGGATCCGCGGTTGAACCGTTTGCAGTTGCAGAATTACCGGTTCTACTAATCTGTGGAGCAGACGGTTGGTCCTCCGCTAAGGCTAAAAGATCTGAGAAATGATCTTTTACAGCAACAGAGACTTTGTTCGATTTCATAACCTCTTGCAACGCTAACTGGACGTCTTCATCTTGCAGAACTAGAAATGAAAAAGGCACGAAACTTGATGAAACAACGGTTAAATGAACAATGAATTAACAAACATTTTGGCTAAACTTTTGCATTATGGAAAAAATAACGTGAGATCTTCGCTTAGACACCAATAAGTGTAGAAGAAAAGTGCTTTTATGCCTCGCAAGGTTGGAACTTTCGACACAAGCGTTTGCAAAAAGGCTGCGTTCACTAAGTGCCCCAAATCCGAAATGTCACTCACGTGTATGCGATTGCGAACAACCTGAAATCGCTCCGTGCTCGTAATATTAGAGCACTCAGGAGCTCATCGTAATTGTCTACAGACACTGATCATTCCAACCCACCTAACAAGAAACAATAAGACGAGGACTTGTTTCAAAGTGTGCATCGAGCTGTCTACGTGAAATCAACATAATTATACGTTCGATACCATTCAGTGCACTTGCATACCACTGAACTTTTTGATTTGTCTAATGTGACAAGAAACAAAAGAATAGAGTACCACACCCCAATTCATAAAATACATCCGAGACTTGTAAATTGAAGAAAGGCAAAAGCGTTCAGATACATTTGAAACTGCGTTAAAGAATTCAAAAATAGATACTGATAGATGGTTGTAGGACGAATTTCAAAAAATTTGTAATAGTAATGGGAAAAAGCTGAGAAAAAACGAACGCGAAGAAAACCCGATTGCAGTTCACTGAGCATACTACAAGCGGACTCTAGCGTGCAGCAAACAACAGCTGACTAACAACAGTAATGCGAATCGAGCGTATGTTTAAACTACACAATGATTCAGATGGTCGGGCAGCTCAACAAATCGGCTTGATGACCTGAATGTGGGCGTCAAGCGTGTGCTGTAATCCATTCAACGGACCACTAGGACACACTTCGATAGGGTGTCACAGAGTAGATGTATCAGGACGCCGATTAAGCAACACATCATATGGTTATTCTTAAAGGGTTCCAGAGGTCGTCATCTGGATTGCTTAAAAGCATAGTTGGTGGTGAAGTTGATAGAGGATTCTAGGAGAAAAAAAGAAAGCCTCCTCTGACATGATCGTATTGAGGAAAAACCGGATACACGCAGTCGACACAGAAAGGGTTTAATGTCCTGTCCTGATGTGTACCCTTAGTTGTACTTTCTCAATACTAACGATGCCCTTCACGGGCGGAAGGTTAGGATAAATAGCCCAACGAGTGTGATACAATAAGAAAAATACATGACTGAGATGTTCTAAATAGCTTAATGAGTGAACCAGACACCGGATTCGCTTAGCCGTTAATGCACGGTTGAGACAGACAAGCGTAATCTGAAATGACTGTATTTAAGTCTCACTCAAAGGTAGCGATTCGCAATTATGTGCTTCAAAGAAGGTATTCAATGCAGCCCGATTGATAGGGATAAACTATCAACATCTAGTTATGATAAAGGGGAGCTATTCGTCCGCAGCTCATTGGTGTGGAAAGTTCAAATTTTACTTCACTTAATCACCGCACGCAATACTGTCACCTGGCATACGTTACACGTGGTAAGCCTGTCAGAGATCAAGCCAGGATAACCGAGAATGATCAACACACTCAAAACTACAAACGAGGAGAAATCCAAACCCTTATTGCTCTGTTCAGTCAGAGTCCATTTCCTATCCAAAACGGTAAACAGCAAGTTGTAAAACATGTGGAGAATTATAAGAGTGAAACGAGACTGTTCGACGTTCTGCTGATTGGCACAAATCGAACTGATTAAAAGTCCGATATGTGAAAACAGGAGTGTCTTCAGATAGCCCTTGCACATCCTGAGAAGATAAATAAAGGTGGTGTGGAGGTGTAACATGATATAAGAAGGAGAGCGTCCTCAAATAAGTGCGGAAAGGTGGTTCAGAAATAACGACGGGCTAAGTGTGATCTCAACAACAACAACAAAAGAAAATTACTAGAGGACACTTTCAAAAATACCGTCAATGTACCAGCACAACTGTATCCTGAAATATACGTGTAAAAAAATTAATGATCCGTAATGAGAAAAACGAGAGATGGACTTATCGTGGGAACGCCATAACAAATCGTGTGCAAAAAGCACAACTTACATTTGCCCAACCATTGTAAACAATTCATAATAGCAAAACAGAACAGTGAATATGGCATCCGGAAAAAAGCATTAACGGGAACAATGCGTCTGTCCACAAACTGTGGTGAAAAGGCGTCCAATAAAGCACAATCTTTATCGTCCAACTTGCTAGTTAACATGCTACGCGCGTGCTCGAGCTTATGAATCAGAATTCCAGTCCACAACACCCCTAGTTTCCGCACTTCTGCCCAGTCCGTGTGTGTGACCGACGCCTTCTATTGGGGTGTTTTCCGCCTGCCGTTTCTCATCGGTTGGTCCGATCTCGTTGAACGATGGCTCGGCCGGTCACTCGTGTTGTCCGTAATCTATCCACCGTGGGCTTTGGCCGTATTCTACAACCGTGTCAAGATATTCCCCCGAGTGTCGGAATAATTGCGCCCCCGATCTGGTAGTCTATTCCATTTTGTCTGTGCCATGTCTCGCCCGTTGGTCCGATCCAGTTGAGCGATGACTCATCCGGTTGCCCATGCTGTCCCCGATCCGCTCGCTGTGGGCTTTGGGACCCACCTCCCCCGTTTTCAGGTATTCTGCCGAGTGTTGGAATACTCGCACCTCCGGTTTGATAATCCACCACACTCGCCCTTCCTTTAAGGAAGTTGCCACGAGCGTGCCAGGGTGCTAAATGTACAGCATTGACCCATCGCCTACAAGGACCTTGGTTAATTTGGAAGCTCATATTAGTGGTGAATGGTCCGTTCCACTGCCTTCTAAATTTGCCTGCACTAGGGTTGGGTGTTTCTGGTCGGCCGTAGTCTCTTACTGTCACCTGGTCTCCGACCCTGAACGGACGCTATTTATGTGCGTTGTGCCTCACATCGTATAATTGCTTACTCCGGCGTTGTCTTTCTATTGGCCGTTCAAGCGCATGGTGTTTCAGGTGTCGTCGGTCTTGCGGCAATAACTGTCCCTCTCTCTCTCTCTGGACATAGAAATCGAAGAGAATCCTCGGTTTCCTCCCATATGTCAGCTCAAATGGCGAACTCTCAGTTGTTGAATGCTTCGTCGTGCGATGTCCAAACAAAATAATCGGTAGTCCCTCTTTCCAGTTATTACCTCTACTATTCAGCCATTCCTTCACTGTACGATCGAACCGCTCCGTCAACCCTTTCGTCCGCGGATGGTACGGCGATGTTCTCAGGCGTTGAATACCTCAATTCTCCAGCATCTCCTGAAATTGCCGCCTCTCAAAACACGAACCCTGATCCGCGATAACTCGGTGCGGTAGTCCAAAGCGAGTCAGGACATTGACCATGAAAGCGTGTGCAACCGTTCCACTCGTTTGCTCTGCTGTTGGAATGGCTTCCACCCATCGTGTGAAATGGACAATCATAACCACTATGTAGCGTTTTCTATTCGAACTTCTTGGCAGTGAACCAAAAATGTCTATACCCCAGGTGTGCGCGGTCTCCTCTGTTACGACCGATTGCATCAGCGGTATTGTCGTAATTATCTCTCGGTTCTGTTGGCAATGGGGGCAGGCTCGAATGAAACCAATCACATCTTTTCGCATCGTGGGCCAAAATACCCTCCTCCGCAGTAGTTCGAACACGCATTCTCGTCCCATGTGAACATTTGTGTGTGCCAGTCGAGTCACACGTTCCCTCTGGTCCACTGGAATAAGTGGCAGTCATCGAGGTCGTAGCACTCTGTGCACCTTCACATCAACGACGAGCTGGCCGTTCACCAGATGCAGCCGATCTAGTTGAGCGATGACTCATCCGGTTGCCCATGCTGTCCCCGATCCGCTCGCTGTGGGCTTTGGGACCCACCTCCCCGTTTTCAGGTATTCTGCCGAGTGTTGGAATACTCGCACATCCGGTTTGATAATCCATCATAACATGATACATTCCGAATTGATGTTCTGCGAACTTCATAGAAAACAACGTTCCTATAGTTTTCATAACACCATCACAGGAATTCGTAGTAAAAAATAGTCGGTTCAATATGTCCACGGATCTCTGATGGCAACCTTGGGAGTTTATCATCATCATCCACACAATGGACAGTAATACATCAGTAGTTCCCACTTAACTGCCACACAACTATGAAAAAATGCAAACCCTGTATGAAATAGATAATGGAAAAGAAAGGGGAAAGGCAAGCCACTAAAAACAATTAGCCTACGCACAAACATCCAACACCTTGCAAACAGACAACAAAGTTGTAAGTTAAAGTAAGGCGTCATCAGCAAGACAGCTTCCACACGGCACTAACTGCCGTGCGTCATTAAGTGCACTCACTTCACAGACAACTCGGACAAACAACGACAACATTCACGCCACTGAGCTCGGTTAACCGCCATCTCATCTAACGTCTCAAACCACCGACTCTATAAGTCACGAGGATTCCAGCCCGGGAGACGAATTCGACCTACAGTAACCAGCCTCTTCATGGATGCTTTCAGTTCTCCGCGCCAGGTCATCATCTGTTCACCTCCCACCTTACGCCAGTCAGCCGCAGCGTCGGCAAACAGTTCTGAATGTGGCAGACGGCTAGTTGGCCTTCTTAGTACATTACCTAAGTCTGTGCAAATGTAAGGATTGGACGAAAGAACTCGCTTGACAATCACTACTAAATACTCGCTTCCTTACCTCTTCGTTGCCTACAATTGGTAAACAACGAAAGAGTCAGGAAGCGACTTTAAAGACTTTGACAAATTTACATACTCAGCTGTTCTTCTGCAACGTAGAAAGCCCCAGGGAGCATTTCGAGTAACGGAATCGAAAGCAGCCTGTAGGATCGAAAGCACTATTAACGTTGACAAAGAGGAGCAGTACCGACGCTCTAGTATCTGTCGCCAGATATGACCAATAGACCCACACCTAGACAAGAAACCTGCCTGTATTTATCCTAGTAGGTTTCTCAGGAAAATGGTGAGGCGAACAAGCTCGTTTTCGAGTATTCTTTATCTGGCTGAATACATAACGATAATAAGAAACAGTTTTGTCAGGGCGAAGTGAGCAAAAATAAGTAACAATTTTACTAGAGGTCAACCATGTCATAAATAGACATGGAGACAACGTTTTGATATATTTACGTCACAATCGCGACGTGATAGTGTGATAGTTTGATCAGTTATCGTGTAGGTAATGGGCCATGACAACCACAATACTTGAATAAAATGCTTCTGTCCGCACACGAGTGGGCTATTCAATCGAATTCGAATCGCCTCGGCAGTGGCCAAAATTCGGCATCTTACGGCTTTTGGTTGACCGCCCTTGACTCAGTAAATCGGACAAAAAGAATAGGCCGGATTGACGATATGGTGCGAATCGACAAGATGTGCCACAATCGCGCTGATAATTGCCTTAGTGACTCTGCTATTTATCCAGGTAAGATGATGCTCACGGTTGTGTTCAGATAAGCACCTGATCGTGCGACCCACGTAACTAGCTCCATAGGAACAAGTTAACGATTATGAATATTCGAAAACAAGCCTTTTCAAATCGTTAATCTGGAGATTTTTAACTATTATCACGTTCTCTCCTTTTTTCGAATTCAGTTTTGTGAGACCTGGGAGAAGCTTGGATGCGACACAGTAACAAACGATTAAGTCTTGCGAAGTAGAAAGGCCGTGGATTTACGTTTATAATTGATTGCTATATATCGTCATACGTAAAAGTATATCAAATCAGTAAAATGAGTGGCCGCGTAGTCCGTGACCTAGTAGGCGACGTTGCCAACCAGGCGTCGTGGAGTGGGCAAGAATGTCATACTCCGTGATCGGGTCACAACCTGGTTACTATTTATGTAATTACTTACGAACATTTAGTCAACATTCGCAGAATGGCTAAGACTGCGTTAGGTGGATAAACGAGACGGAAATCGACACTAGATAATCCAAAAACTTAAAAACACGCGAGTACTGTCCAACAAGGTGTCTGTAGAATCCGGGCAAAATCAGTTAGGTGTAAATGTAGTGTTCAGAAGTTACTGCTTTAACAAACTGGAGAACTTGCTCCAGGTTGCCTTGAGAAACAATGGGGGATGTGGTCTAAACTGTGATGATACGCTCAGGTGTAACTTACGTACCTTACAACGGATGAATCTGCATGTTACCCATCTATATTTGAAGAAGCACTTGCCGCTTTTCATCATGAGCTCAAACACCGTGAAATATGTTTCTGCATTATCCACTCTAAGCAGATCGTAGTGCACCTATGTGAACATGGCAACAAACAGGAGGATGTTCAAAACGAGCACGGGTTGCTCGCGTACTCGGGTGCATTGACGCTTCGGTCAACTGCTCATCATCCTATAGAGTTACAGATAAGTTCTCGATACAGTGGTTGCTAGGCCCTCGTTAGTCACCACTGATCGCTAAGGAGTTCTAAGTAAACTTTACTGGACACAGGTCGCTACCTCCAAGACTGCTCTCATCAGTGTGCAAAACGTTAATCACCACGCTTAACCTCAGCGCTACAGTATTCTATGTGCGTGGTTTCAATGGTCTTTGTGAAAAACCAAGTCTATTAGGTTTTATCCTAATGTGCAACACAGAAATTTCTCAAGTGCGCATAAGGTTCCGTTCACATAGACATCCACTATGTAGATCACAATATCGCCTTGCCTGGTTTCTAAATGATAAGAATATCCGGGGAGGAAAAACTCGTTCCCGTTGTTCTTCTCTAGTTAGAACTGGCTTCAAGCAAGTTTAAGGATGATACATTTGGAACACCTAATCGAAACTGGACCCAGAGGTAAATATTATGGTGCCTCCGTTATGATTCCTGTAAGCAACTAAAGAAACACAGATGCAGAGGCACTAGTCATCAGACACTACGATCATTAATTCCGACGCCGTCGCAAACTCGGAAGTCGATAGCCTCATGAGTAGACAAACATCGCAACCCGTTTCTTCAAGACATTACTCCAGTTTCACTGTCTAATCTCTCAGTCCAGAGCTGCCGTTTTCGGCACGCTTATTTTAATGTGTAAAATTAGTCGTAGTTTGACGCGAACAACAGACAGCATTGAAACCGGTCGAGTGAGAATTCATCAATATCTCGAACCAACGACGATTGTTGGAGAATCTGAAACCCGGTAAGTGGAAAACAGCTGTGGTCGTTTTAGATCCAAAGACTGCCTTCGTTTTAGTTGCCTGCAACGTCCTATGAAATAGTTTTCTTCACAAAGGAATCTCTGCGAAATACACACATCAGTCAATATTCACACACACTTACTCTGCAAACGAGGTGTGAGCCTAGGAACTGATGTCTCGTCGATTCAACACTGAGAGCGGTTTTCAGTAAGAGCACCCGATTTCACTTTATTGCCCAAATTTGACACAGACTACATCGTAGAAGCCACGTCTGGGGGACTCAGTGAGCGTTTTGTGAGGATCCTTGCCGACCCTAAATATGGGGATGACATCGTCTTGCTAAGCTGCACTGGGAACGTATGTAGACCGAGCTGATCTGCATGGAATGCGTTTCGTAACGTAAAAGAGCAAAGCGCGACATCAAGACGGGCATATTCCCACTTCCACGTTCTCCATTGTACGCAGCCAACTTGATATTGCAGACTGTTCCACAGACTCGTCAGTTTGCAATATTGCCGACGAGATATCAGCCAGAACACCAAAGGCACGCGTTGCGTTTGCTAACCTTCGTCAACCGTTGCGTCGAAAAGAGGTCCGGTTGTTTAATTGAAAGGTATGTAATGTTTGTATGCGTTCTATGCCGCTCTGCGGTTCTGAACCGTAATCTGTTCGCGATGAATGCACACGCAGATTTAACGATTTTGACGATCGCTACCTTCGCCTCTTAGCCCACATTAAGTGGGATGGTCGTGTGAGCAACATGATATTTCTCCAACAGGTACTTAGGAAGACTAGGGACACACGACTTAAACTGCATGGTTTCTGTTCGTTGGATCATGTGTTCCGCATTTCCTCTGAACGCCTTCCGCACCGGGCACTATTTTTTAGGACTACCAATGGTTGGGGAAAACCGCGAAGTATCCAAACAACAATTTGATCGTCAAATAGGAAGACCCTCACAGTTCCGTTGATCAAAGTTAGTAGTCGTCCTCTGCCACTTAAGAAACTCGCAACAATTCAAAGCGCCAGTCAGAAATGGCAGAGGGCTGCGTTCCTAAATATTCTAACTAATCTTGCCTTACCAATTTATTTGGATGTCTCTATCTTCCAGCACATCGCCTTTCACCATTGTGGCGAATGGTGACTATAGCCATAGCTCATGAGTGAGTGAATGGTTTGCACTATCCACTTGCTGTATTAGTGTGCATAACAAATGAGGGGAAGTGCATTAATCAGGTACACGACAACTATGGCTATCGGGCAGCTGCTCTTCACAACTGTTTCTGTGTTACTGTCAAACGATAGTTTTTCTTTTAGTTTCTAGTTTTCAATGGGTACTTTTATTATTTTCCATCCAGGAAAGCCTACTAATGCAATTCTTCTATTGTAATGACAAGTATACTCTGTCCATACCACAAAGCGTACTCTCATAACTATACGTAGAGATACTTAGTGATAATGTGTTCCCAGTTCGGAATACAGAAGGTTCTAACCAGATTGTGGACAATATTAGCGTTTCAGATATCACAGGGGTGCAGGCAACCCAGCATGAGTAGTGTTTGACTAACCGCCTCTCGTAACACACTTACGTAAACAAACGTTTCCGCTAAGCTATACAATTAAAAGGAAAGGCGCGATGGGGGTTAAAATATGCGTACCAGCGATTCCAGTGTACTAAGATAATAAACACTAAGAACAACAAAACACAATTGAAATGAGACTAGAAACCATGGTCTAAGTTGTCATCACCGATAAACAAAACATGATCGTATGAAGACCGTATGGATCATAAACTTACAGCAATTACACATTTTAGACCCGTCTTGAACAGCATCTGTACAAAGACGACAGAAGTAACAAAACAAGCAAAGTATGATTCAGAATGGCTACTAAGAAAGCAGGTAGGCCTCAAACGTAAAAATGACTGTTGTAGGGGAAAAATATAGAACATATAAAGCGGTTTTCATAAGAGCCTGGATATTGGCGAGCTCATCATACAACAATGAGGGAAGTTGAAAAAGTCGGATCAACTTACGCGATATGTTTTTACAGTTCCGACGAATAGCGTCTAAATGGGTGAGAATCAAGGATAAATCGACGTGGTTTTCCGGTGAGAGGTGTAGTCTGAAAGCGAGTCGATGGACAATATGAATTAAGGGATACACATTAAGCAGTACACATAGAGCACACATATTGTACACATACAGCATTCCAACAAAAGCAATTTCGTAACGGAACTTACACCTACAATGGTAAACAAAAGAATTTTCACGTCATGCGTCTGAGCAAATAGTTATATCCAACCTCAGATATTATGATAAAACCCGATTTCATCAAGACCATGTCGCCGGTGTCATCTGAAGTCGCGAGTTCTTTTCAATGTGAACTTCCAACGGTGTCCACACAGGTATCCGTCAAGCAATACGGTCTACTTTTCAGCTACTACCAGGTCAATTAAATTCGAATATCTCTACATGGTTCCAAAAATCCACGACAATCTAGTTGTTAGTTCAACTGGTCAACAGAATTTGACCCTATTAATGTAAGGGGAACGAAATACACACTCGCTACATCGCACTCCCTTGTCACGTGAAGGCTGGTGTTGGAAAACTGATAGATGAAATATTGTGTTAGTGGCAGACAATCAAGAAACAACCTTAATCGAAATATTCGGACCTCTGAGTGGCCCATTTCGTTGATCACACACATAATGAATCACAGTTTTAAGCGCCCCTATGCATGCATGTGTGAACGCCCAAATCAACTCTTGCTTTAAGTATAAATCCTAGCTTGTTGGTTTGATTTTCGCCTCTATCGATTGAACTGACTAATACGAACTCCTTAAAATAATTGTAGTTAGTAGTCCAGTCATAAACTACAGCAAAAAAAGCACCAATACAAAAAATACTGAACGCACGGATGATGAGGTAGTCAATTTTCTGAAGAACTTCAATAATACCCGCAGCCATGTGCGCACATTTCGCAAGAAGACTAGGTGATTAACTATTTTTACGAACGCCTGCTTGACCTACAGCTCAGGGACATTGAAATATGTCGGGTAAAACTAGAAAGTGTTAAAGCACTAGCGAAGTGTCCCAGATATGTATGCTTTTACAAGCTGGCAGCAACGCTTTCGTTATTGAGCCACGTTTGCCACTTCATGTGATTTTCACGTCATATATATACATTAAAATCACTGGTTAATATGATGATGTCAGTTTTGTCTGTTTCAGATGGTCGACCAAGGCAACGTGGAACCCATCTTTGGTAGCATCCGAACAGCTATCCGCTGAACGCTTATCTGACTGGCGTTGACATACTTTAACCGATGTACTGAATCTGACAGCACAGAAGCAATTATTCACTGGGATCCAATCGAACAAACGTGAACACAGTGAGATTCCCACTCCAGATTGACCACGAGATCCACCTTAAGCGTCACCAGAAATCCTGAGACAGCAGCTATTACATCGGCAGCAATCTAAAGGTGAGTCCAATTGAATGACAGTGCTAGAATCGTAGAACCGTGTCTCCGACACGCGACACACAGGAGGCTCCAGATTTGAGACACCATTTGCCACAGCAGCTCACAGACCGACTTGTCGTAGAGTGTGGATATTGAAAGTGCCAATGTTTATCAATTGTTTTGGTTTTAGAAAAAATATCAATTCGTTACGGATGGCGCCACTTTGGTAAGGACTGTCGTACATTCTGGAGCAATCAACTGAACTCGGATCATGTTGTAGTGCGTGCTTACTTTGTTCCGTCAACTGCCCAGAAGTCATACACTCGTAAATGTGATACTTCAGCGAGGAGAGCGTAAAGAACGCTTACCAGGAAGAATTGGTGAATCAGGTGACAGAACAATGGGAACAGATCGCAACAGCTATGAAAGCTTACTGTGTTCCGAAGGAGCTGTACAATTAAAAATCAGCGTGAACCACTGATGTATTGCTGTCTATGATGATAATGTACAGTTGCAACAGAAGTGAATTTCTGATGCTGAGCCTTACTAGCAAGCGTCGCTCGATTCAACCTGTCTCTGAATATGACGGCGACCGTCGAGAACCAGAACGCAAACTGACCAAAAGCTTCTTCAAAGACCACGGACACTATTCTGTTGAACAGTCGAAGAGGTGGAACGAGCCTTTACATATTAGGAAAGCAAAAAGCTATTTTCCCTGATACGTGGTTGTACTGGCCGTCAAGTCGATGTAAGACCACACGTGAAAAAGATGGTTGACATATCACCAGTCAATCGTGCCGAATTGACAGCTGGACTGAGAATTTTGAACAGCAGCTCAGGTGGCTTCAACCGGACCATGTAGACGACGGGATCCAAATGGTCAGTTATTGCAGCCCTTATGGTTCTCCGTCGGAAGCGGAAGTTGTCCTGGAGCTTAAGTTATTGAAAAGTAACAAGACTCCTGGACCAGATCTTCCCTCTCCTTCACTTTTCAAGAACGGTGAGGAAAGGGTTAGATCGGAACTGACAAAACTCCTTCAGATGATTTGAGAAACTGAAGAAGTACCTCGTGATTGGTGCTTATCAACAGTAGTCCCCATTTTCAAGAAGAGAGCCCGAATTTTACGTGAGAGCCACAAAAGCATCCGTCTAGTGTCTGTTGCGACCAAGTTACTCACTGACCTTATATTACGTCGACTCAGTAAACCAAGAGGAAGTCAGATACGTGAAGAACAAGCAGGATTCTGCACCAGTGAAGGATGCGTTGGTCACATGTTAATATTGCGATGGATCTTGAGTGACTGGCGACCTTACAGACATCCGAATGTCATGGTCATTTTAGACCCAAAGACCACTTTATTCCACTGCACGTAACATTTTCTGGGACTGCCTTATTCCAAAAGGAGTTCCAGGGAACTACGCGAATCGGTATGTTCACTTTGCAAGCAGGGTGAGAGTTTATGGACAACTGGCTCGGGCGTTCATCACTTCTAGTGGTGTTCGTCAGGATTGTCCGATCTCCCCTTTCTTGATCAATTTTGTCATGGACAACATTCTGGAAGGTGCGCTTGAGGAATCCGGTGAACTTGGTGTTGAGCCTCATCCTGATGCCAGATTGACCGAAATGTGGTATGTGGATAACAGTAATTTACTTAGACTCTCTGCTCAAGACACACGGACTATATTGAGCTAGGTGAATAACCGAGTTGGTTTGCACGGAATGCGCTTCGCACAATCAAAGTGCTCCTTCAAGTCTGTGGCACACACACCCCCGTTGTAATGTTAATAGTTAATGGTTATATTCTGCTATTCACTTTTGTACCCTTTGCACACACTGTTTGTTAACTTTACTTGTACCTTTGTTTGGAAGCATCATCGTCAATTTTTTTAATTTGACCGGCAACAAGAATAAACGAGAGTTTCCGCGCACCGTCTCTGTTTTCTTCTTTTTAATGGATTTTTAGCCGCACGGCAAAATTTTCTAGCTCCACATATCTTCCGAGCTGCCAACGCTCAACGTATGTCATCCTACGCCACGAGTGCAAGTATTTAGCCGAGGTCGTCCGAACCTACTCTCTGGCGCTGTTTTTCTTTTGTGTGTGATGACTTGTTCAACTCAACGGACTTCGATTTGTCAGTGAGTCGTTCTATTTTCATCAAAATATCTTTCGTTTTGTTTGTACGCATACCTTTTGCATCTGTCCGTTACCGTCACAGCTCTTTTTTGGTTTTATCCTATTTCTGGTCATTATTGTCATTTAGTTGCATAGGGCACTACACCGCCCACGTTGTTGATTGCAAGCAATTCACTTGAGACTGTGGGTAGTTTCATATACTGGAGTCACACTATCTCGTCAGCTTGTAACACTGCTGTTGAGATATCAGCGAAAACAGCAAAGGCACGAGTTGCCTGTGCTGAACTGCGACAATGGTGGAGTCGAAAAGATGTTCGGTTGTCGCTGGAAGGAGTGGTATGTAATATTTGTGTTAGTTCTGTTTTGTTCTATGATTTGGAAATGTGCCTATCCACAACGAAAATGTCAACAGACTTCTTGTGTTTGCGTATCGTTGTCTTTGCCACTTAGCCTACATCAAATGGACTGATTACGTAAGCAGTACGGTCGTTCGCCGGCGTGTGTTCCGGAATGCATGGAGTACGTGATCATCAAAAATACTGTGTAGCGAACAAGCTCGTTTTCAGTGATTCATCGTCAGGCTAAATACATCACATTTATATAACATTTTACAGGGGAATCATGAAGCAGAAGCTATTGGAATTCACCTGTTTAACCCACCCCTGTTCGTCCAGAAACGTTTTGTTCAGACTTTGGATCTGCCTTGGCCATCCCCCCACCCTGTTAGCCTGTCAAGAACCACTGTTCATGTGGGTACTTGATGCAGTGTGACATTGAATTGACTGACTTCATAAACCACCCGTCCATGTTTACTCCCTTCATGATTCCCCTGTAAAATGTTATATAAATGTTATGTATTTAGCCTGACGATGAATCACTGAAAACGAGCTTTTCGCTACACAG
>JTDE01001359.1:31092-55791 GCA_014338405.1 Paragonimus skrjabini miyazakii | reverse complement strand
GGGCCGACTGGAAAGTCTATGGGAATGCGACAGCTGCGATCAATTGTGGGTGATGTTCAACTTGAAACTAAAACATTGTCAGGTTATAGTGGGTGCATTAAAAAGCAGACATCGCTTTGGAGCCGATCAGCATTTCAAAGAAATCAGCCCAGTCCTTCATCAATGGCTGATGTAAACGTATGAAAGGCATGGCGAAACACGAATTACTGAGAGAGTAATCAGCAATGAAGTCATTCACTTCGCACGCGTATTGCAAATTCTCGTAAACATGCGAAGAAGGAACGAATGTCCAATAACGCGCTGATTTGTTTTATATTCAATTTACCAATGCTGTCTAGTGAGTGCGATCAGGAAAATTGCAATTAGGCAAAAGAAACCACGCTACTGATCCATCCGGGAAAGAAACTTCCCTGTGGAAAAAAATGATAGCTTCAAGGTGGAAAAAGTATACGGTAACGCTGTTGTTTGGCAGTAGTACGAGCAGTGAGAAGCTTTTACCGTTTAGCATGGTAAGTCACATAGTAGGAAATCTGCCACAATTAGGCGCAACCTTTTCAGCGTTCGTCAAAACACCACCGAGCGTAGCGTGCAGGACAAATCTACAAACCCATGGTGACTAAGTCCAAACTGATTGATGGTGGCATTTTAAAAGAGTCACCATTCAGAGTAAAATGTATCTGCCCATACGTTCGTGCAGAGGTGTGAAAGGTCTCGGCATGTGCGCTTCCATATTTGCACTGGTAGGAGAATGGCTCCGGTCGAACGACATATTAGTTTTTTTTAATCAACGTAGATACATCCGTGTCGCCATCGAACAATGAAGCAAACATTTGAAGGATATGCACATCTGGCAGCTTGTGGGAGAAGGCCAAGAGGATGACCATATTTGTTTCCGTTGCGCTAACACACGTCGCGTTATTTCGTTCGTTCCACTATTTCACGCACTGAGCTATTTGTTCCGAGCCCGAGTAGTTGTTTGTCTGTTTACGAGCATATATAGCAGCGAAAAGCCGTTGTGCAGAGCAAGACCTGCATTGCCCATCTCGCATGTTCCCACACCACCCGTGTGCTAGGTTTTATGAACTGGGGTTCCCGCCCACAACACAGCGAGGTTTCCATTCAAAGACCGTGTGCACTTCTGTTTGGCACTGTGCGTTTAGCTGGTGCTGTCGCTATATCTTACAGCCGCGTTCAGATAGTTCACTGAGTGCTGGAATAATCCGCTGTCCGACCTGGTCACTCATTACATTACACACAGTTGGGTTCGGTCGGTGTGTAATCGCATTAGACTGCGGAAATCATATGGTGAGTGACGCGTAGGTGGAATGACTCACGATTCACTCAAAATGCACCAACAATTCCACTGACAATTTGTCATGTATGCAAGATTGGCTAAGGATAGTGAACCGCTTAAGTGCACATTACGCTGATGAACACTGATCCCAAACTGAGAGATATTAATCGTGGTTTATCTCCAATATGGGTATATCGACTGAAGATGAGCTTCGGCCCTGTGAGGTAGATTATATAGTCACTGAACACCTGGGCTTGCAAAAACTTTTGTTCATATAACCTTTAAGAAATCAATTAGCCTTTTACATGTAACGCTCGCTAGGGTTACATAAAAACAGTAAGACTGCATGGTGTGTGGGTTAATGACTCTAGTGTCTCCAGTAGCTGCATGCGAGGTTGAGCAGTGTAACACATCTGTGAAATGGTTGCGTCCAATTTTCGTCCAGTGGTTTGGCGAGAACGTCGCTCACGAGAAAACGCTACCGAGCAAACGTGTGCCTTCGTTATTATCCGATTTTTCTTAACCATCGGTTCATATTCGTCTTACTTTTGAGACCAAAGTATGCACTGAACAGAAAAGAGTATACTGAGATATTTGTAATGCTTCTCGGTGCTCACTCTCAAGCCGACACTTCACGGCCTTCTTCGTCCTTGTCTGGACCCATCAAGCGGTGGTCATAGAATTGGCGGCCCAGCGGATAGGAGTGTTGACTCGTAACGCGAAAGATAGCCGGTTCGATCAACCATTCAGACTGTCTCTACCTGCTGAGTCCAAACAAAGACGAAATCGATCGTGGGGTGTCGGTTTGAGTCCATTTGGCCGTAGCCAGTGCAAACTGACAATATGTGTCCATCTGCGTCTATCCACGCTAACGGAGTGCAAACAAGTTATAACTATACAGTGATACCTATAACCAAGCTTGCACGGAGACCACAACTGAAACATACAGGAAGGAGCTCAACGAAGCCGAAATTAGGAAGGGACTGAGGGAAAGGAGACAAAGTATTAAGGTCAAATCAAACGGAGTCAATTGTAAGTGACAGCATTCTGAACACTGACATTCAGTGCTTCTTTTCGAAAGGAGTCGACTGGAAATTCTACGGGAATACGACAGCTGTGATCAATTGTGGGTGATGTCCAATCTACATAAAGGAAACATCGGACAAAACAAGTAAAAGCATGACGCCACACAACAACAGACAAGTGATAACAAACTCGGGAGACAGGAATTGTGTCACTATTACCATCATTTTTAACTTCGTGCCGTACCCCTAGGTACTACGGTTCAGGCTGCCGTTGATCCTAACAGCAGTCCATAAAATATTGAGTGATAAATAAGTACGAATGTAAAAAGAAGAAAACAATAAAACGTAAGGAAAAAGAATAATCAACAACTTTGTGGATACAGGCTCGTCATTGTCACGCCTTCACGTCGGTGTTTCCAACCAGCTCTGAATGGATGATCGCAAATTCCCTAATAAAGTAAACCGCACCCATCAACTATGTTCATTGGGATTGTTAAGGCTTTCAAAGGCCATGATCGCGTTATCGTCTGACCGTCTTGCAGCTTCTTCCAACCTTTAGAAGCTGTTTAAGGGAATGCATGCTGCAGCAGACGCTTTGCCGGCATACGGAGTACATGACCCAACCAGCGCAAACTGTGCGTTTTCAATACCTCGGTAATCGGTTGCAAACTTGCAGGTTTCCAAAAAATGCGCCGACGAACTGTCGTGTTGCACACACAATCAATCCACTTGATGCAGGCTAACAGATGGAGACAACAAAGATCAAACATCCACAGGCCAGATGCATCTTCCGCACGAATGGACCATGGCTCTGATCTATACAGCAAAACTGAGCGTATACACGTATTGTAAATCGTGCCTTCAATCGAGAAACGAACGTCTTTGCGACACCACAAATGATAGTACAGTACAGGCTTTAACGTTTTCATATATGCCAAACAGATTATCTGACAGCTATCACCGCATACTAACGAATTTCCAAATTAAAAGCATAAAGAATGCAAGAGATAGAGTAAATTATTTTTCATCTTGTCTCCAGACTCTAAAAGCATGGTTCCGCGGATAACATGAAGAGTCAGTTAACGGGCGATGTTTACAAAAAGAAGAACAATGAACAGCGTTTCAGAAGGTTTGGCGCTGTACGGAATACTAATCGGACTAGAATTTGAACAATGACAGTAGCGTCGGTGATAGCCGAATACACAATAAATCAGACTACCTTGTAAAGACAGCGACGTAAATGTCTGAGTGCTCAGAAGATGACTTCATCAACCATGGGCGATCGACGATTACTCGTAGCCCGAACAGACTGACTTTCAAAAACATAATGGAAAAGCGCATACAGACAACATTGCGCGGTGATTTTGTCGCAGTGTGTAGCGAAAACGACCACGGTACTCCATCAACTGAGAAGATAAACAGTGTAGTTTATGCGGGGGCTTAGCTAAAACGAAACAACATAGTTCAACACTGCATTGCACATTACAAATTCAGCAGTAAGGCCCACACTGGTATAACAAGATCTGGAAATAGTATGTCAAACTATAACTAACAAAAAAACATCACTGGAAGATTTTTAAGAGGATACAATAGAAAATAAACCAAACTTACTACAGTATAAACATCGGGCAACAGATAGGCGAACAACCGACGATTATCGTCAGCCAATAGCTAGATTAAAAAAAAGGAAATCGACAGTATACTTACAAACTAATCAACTTTTCACTAGAAAACGTGCTCAGAATGCATAAAAAGAGAGAAGGCTTGCTGCCTTTCAGTCACATGAATAAGGCAAACATAAGTATACACCCAACCTGGTGTAATAAATTGATCTTACTTCCTGCAATGGATGGAAAGGAATAAAGATGTATAATAGTTCACCAGGAGGTCTTCCGCTGCTTTTCATTCTGTTCCATCTCTGACGACGTGCTCAATCACAGCTTGGAAAAGCCCTTAGAGAAACAACCAGGGGGCCAGTAATTTCCTAGTGGATCACTGCCCGTATCTATCGCATACGCCGATCAAATGATTGTGACATATAGCATAACTTAGATAACAGAAAACGTGTACGGGGGCAGCAAGAGATAGGTTAACATCTATTAAACGTAGCTGAGTTGCCGGAGTCCACGTGTGTCACAACACGCTTGTTGACGTAATAAACCTACCTGTTTGAATAGCCGTAGCTAAACTATAGTATTACCTAAACGTGGCTCTCACCACACACGCACCACATTCCGGAAGCATCGATGGACGA
Source organism: Paragonimus skrjabini miyazakii (assembly GCA_014338405.1). Taxonomy (NCBI): domain Eukaryota; kingdom Metazoa; phylum Platyhelminthes; class Trematoda; order Plagiorchiida; family Troglotrematidae; genus Paragonimus; species Paragonimus skrjabini miyazakii. The sequence goes on along the minus strand of JTDE01001359.1, from coordinate 51,218 downwards.
AATACATAACAAACAAATTTTGGTAGCTGTACAGGAGGGCCGAGCGTGCTGAAGCGATGCAGGCTTGGTTCTCCAAAGAAAATCTTATGCCAGACCAGGTCACAGGTAGAGCAGACTAGCGATCGCTGCTCAAGTTTAAGTCCTTCAATCATAGAAAACAACATACAATTCATGAGAAATAATCTTTACAACCACCTATAACTTATCACTGTATGTGATTGAGAGCGGCACAGCATCCTACCAATCTTGGAATAGTCCACTCGTAATGCAAGGTGAACGCAGATATAAGGAAGTGAAATGGTTAGCCTGTAGCTTGTCTTCCGTTGTCAGGGTAACAGTATAGGCCAGGAAGAGGATTAAGTACGCTGGTTCAGGAAACGGGCCGCTGGTTGGTAGCCTCATTACTGTAATGAGTAGACCGGACGTCTCCCAATAAGTTGACAACAATGATGATATACAGCAACTTTGTTGCATTCCGTTCAGGATACTAAATGAACACGAAAACTAACTATATGCCTTTACCAAGCAGAAAGTCAAGTGATAAAGAGCCTTGAGTATATATACTTCTGATGTATATACATTCGAACGAGACAGTTCCAGAGTACTTCTTTAGCAACTGACTCAAAAGTCCCACGAATTTCTCAAGGAACAGCGGTGGCAAAAACAAACAGGACGAAAAGAAACAAATCACCTAAGACTTGGATGTTAAAAGTAGTCAGGTTAAGTTTACAGCTTTCAGATCACAAAAAACTCTCTGTCATGTGGTACACAAGGTTACAGGTGAACTGGGTACTGTTCAGATCTAGACGGAATCAGTTGTGACAACTTGACTCGAGCTTACTACTGTGATTGGCGAATGAGCGTTATAAACGCTGAGCTAATATGAATTCATTTGGTGAGAAGCAGAGAATCACAAGAGGCAGAGCAAATTGCTGCTGCCTGTCGTGCAAACGGCAACTTACCTGCATGTCTTTGAACAACGAATTGCGTAAATTAGGATTTTCCTGGCTTGCACAAAAATTCCGGTAGATTGTCATCGTTTCGTCGTTCAGTTTTCTACATAAAAACCCAGAAAGAAAATCAGGAAACGCGTCATCAATGACAGCTGACCAAACAAACACGGAAAACACCATATGAGTCAGGCTTACCCCACTTTCAGGAAAAATAATAGATGATAGCCCAGGCGCGGCTGTCTAGCTTGCATCTCCGTGAGCAACAGCAGAAGGAGTTCTCGTTTGGGGTCCCCTGGATTCATTTGCCACAAATGACGGAATGGAACGAATATGGGAAAAGCAAGACAATCCTCCAGTTGTCTGTGTGCACGGACAATTAAAAATGAGGAAAAATGAATAGTACGGATGAGCACATGTGATAAGGGGGAGAGGATGATGTGCAAAAAGATCTTGAGTGATTTGGAAAGTTGGCTCGATACTGTATGTATTGGTCAACCTTACCAAAGCATGGTAAACACGGCCAGCCAATCAAGTGGGAATTCTATAAATTGACAGCTTACCACGGGCAAGTAGAAAAAAAGCTGCATGAAAAAACAGAATGGACGAAAAGCAAACATGTAAATCAATAATACTAGTCTCAAGCGTGTCCTGCAGGTTAAGCTCACTCTCATTCCGTCAGTATTGTTTGCCGTCCACATCGCTAATAGCAGAAAGTGATGAAACGGTGTTTGAACAAAGTAGTTAAAACTGGATCTCAAGCCCCACTTCGACTACCGCGATAGCTCCACCAACCGACTCCTTTCAGGCAGTAAAAGACCCGAGAATAGCAGATAAAATCAATCATAAAATAAACAGGTTAACCGGTTCTGAGATTAACAAACTCTGAACCTGCAAAGACAATCGAGACGAAAAACGAGAAGCGAACACACATGTCCGGATAAAACACTCACTCTTCTGACCATTCGGCTCCTGACGGCATTAGGCGTTCCGCGAACAACGGAAATAACAGTTCACAAACAACACCGGCAGTACGACCAGCAATTTCCAGATCATCGAAACAGTCTTCCGCTAGGACGGCTTGGATCAAGGCCTCCATCGCGTCGCACAAGTCGCCAAGAACCGGGGCAGAACGCAGACGCACTGTTAGCAAGGAATCCACCAGTGGGGAAATAAGTTAAACGAAACACTCTTACATCTTCAAATGGGCTTAAAACCATGAAAACCGTCAGTTTCGATTATTACAACACGCCTCATAAATGGTGTAAGTGTGAACGCGTGCAGCACATGACATGTCCAAACAGACTGAAGTTTCATTGATCGAAACAAAACAATAACACGGTTCGAATGGAGACCTCAATGATACAGCTCTGCGTATACCAATAGATATAGGGAAGACTACTTAGCGAACAGCTTTGAATGGCGCGTAGAAGCGAACCTTATCCGCATTAGCTTTGCATGCTGGGGACAGTGTATTAGCAATGACGAGATTCGTCAGAACATTTTCCCAACAGGTAGATCTTGTTGATCACTACGCACAACGGTATTGTTGCCCAGGACTCGAATACGAAATACTTACAACAACTGATAAATTGTCACAGCATGTTTTCTTGTGCTGGATTAAACTGGAAACCACAAGATAGTGGTGGGCGTACGACGTCAGGTACGAATATGAAAGTGTTAAAGTTGTTTTCGTCGCTGCGCTACCGGCCTCCTGCATGGAGTCTGGCAGATACCAAACAACTCTGTTGACAAAGCAGTCGAACACGGAGCTTCTGTTATAAGTCAGTGTGTTCCCTCAACTCAGTTTTCTCTTCTTTGTTCACTAATCAATCACTCAAAAATGCTGATTGGTGAAATATTTGTTGACACCATTGGAAAACGCATATGCACGCATAAACATTGAACCTGCAACGCGAATTATTGTCAAACATGTCTAAACAACGTTGAGATAAGTTTCCAGACTGACACTAGTTTTCGTGTCCAATTAGCTCAAACAAACTGCCTAGGCTTAGAGATAAGAGCTGAGACCTGAAATTAGGACCTAAAGATCTCTGATCACTTGTGCCCGTGCACAGTGGATAACATTAACAGTAGGTTTACCCAATCAAGCTCTGAAAACGCGCTGAATCATACGGTTAGGTCATGTGAGATAACGCGAGTCTGCGGCTACCCACGCCGTGGATATTCTGACAAACCCCCTCTTTTATCCCGAAGGTAAAATAAAAGGTGGTTGATCCGTTACTTGATCAAAAAAGAATGAGGAAGGCAGTTACAGACGCGTCATTTCATAATGATCAGCAAGGTATAGAAAACAAGACCAAATTCAGTTAGGCCATAACAGGGTCACTTACAGTATATGTATCTTGTGGTGTCATATAGTGTAGTGAAGATGTTTGCTGTCATATTGAGCCGAATACTTTAAAATATAAGCTTAAAAATGGGAATAGCCAAAACGTCCGGATGTGGAACTCTGGAAGTGAATTTTAATAATTTCATTCAGTTTAACCGTGGATACTAAATTGATGAGCTTGGACACTAAGTTTTTGCATCTTGGAATAAGCAAAAGTGAAATGTACGGAATGGAAAACACGAAATGCCAACGAAAAATCGTAGTATCGAACGAAAAAACAGGCATATACACACACAACACTGGCCATGATAACGATCTAACGCACAGACCTTAGGAAAACAACACCCTGATAATCTGCCTTGTCATACGTAGTAACCCAATCTTAAAAAGTAAGCACGGGTGAATGGATCAAGGGACGCACGTGGCCGAAAATAGACAACCACATCCGTTCCTTTGAGAAATTTGCTTGGCCGCATCTCTATCTAATATAAGAGGAGTGTGGATGACTAGATCTCAGTAGAAACGTGTTTGAGCCGATGAACTCACTACCTGTCCCTAATGCACTACAGAACCCCGGCGTATGTGACTTTTTATTAATACGTACGCCAGAATGCAGTGGGGACAACAGAACCTCCGAACAGACTGCACTATCGTAATCCATGTATGTAAGGACCCTGTTCCAATCTTAGAACCAAAAATCTTATGTCCAATTGAGGCTACCCATTGCATTGGCTCAATCAAAAAATACGAAGTAGACATGTTGGCAATAAAACACAGGAAGCTACTTGGAATCCCGTTGTGTACCGTCCGTCAACTAAAAGGCAGACATTTGTCTGGAAGTCATGGACATCTTCGACTTCAAGTTAGCTTATACACGACCGTGAAAATAAAAGTAAAACGAAACGCAGCAGTCTAGGTAATTACCGACAATTTACTAAACAAAACATATGAGAACGAACCGGCATGTTTCCGCTTTTCGGACCAGCCTCCGTTCAATGTAACATTTTCCACTTCATCTGCCACACGATCCGCACACACAACGCTGTTCGTGTTTCGAACCAGCTCGACCCGAATGGCCAAATCACGAAAACCCTCCAACGCCGTTCGTATGGGACCATCGAGTTGTTCAATCAGAGTGTTTACATCTACCGGTTCAACAGAATAGTGATACCGCAGCTGATATTCTTGAAAACGACGCCGCAAATTATCTGAAAACAAAAAAAATGAAGCAGAAAGACGGATTTAACAGATAAATGAATCACGTGGACCAGACGTTTCCTTAGCAACTATGAAAGGATCTGCATGCAACGAATGTCTAGGTCGAAGTCACAGAGGATGGAACCTTAAAAGAAAACTTTGCGTATTTCGTGTTAAATGATCAAAAATAAATCGTTTATAAAAAAACACCAATACTGATAAGCACTCCAACCGACTGGTGAACAACGGCTTACCGATTGTTAACTCTAGTGACTCCGGTGAATCTGACAGATCATCAACACCCGATCGATAGATAGTTTGTGAAGGGGGTAGGGGTGGTGGACTCCAACTTCCCCTTGTTACTCGCACATGGTCCTCACACATGTAGTCCACATCCAGTCTGTCTAGGTCGGAAAGAACGGGATCCGTGGATGCCTGCTGAATAGGTTTAACAGGTAGTGCATCTGCCAATGGCAGTGATGGGACTTGACGGTTTGAACTGACCTTATTCGATTTCAATTCATCCACTAGTACCACCACCGGCATAGTGGAAATCACTGATGGAGCAGAGAGTTGGGGTGGTAGCTGTGTCTGACCCGTAGGGCACGGATGAACAGCCATAGGACTAGAAGTTACTTCAGGTATGGGAGATGTGGGTTTCATGTTTGTCTCAACTGGGACTGGAGGAATCACGTTAGGTACAGCACCAGCGAGCACAGCAGCGTGACCACGAGTAAGTCTGGGGTCAGTTAGGGAACCTCCTTCGGCAACTGAATGTGGAAGAAAAAAGTATCACGAAGAGCAAGGTCTGGTGTTAGTGTATGTAAATCTGGGAACAGTTTGAAACCAAGGCAGAAAACGAGACGACCACACAAAGATGGCCATTTCACAGCCGGCTCACGTCAGATGTTGCAGTCTGCACCAGTTTGCCTACAACCTGCGACCCAACTGCGTTTGCAACTTCAACACGGAGTGCTGTTCCTTTTGCTCACAATAATACCTCATCGAAATGTTCGGTCACTCGCGCAATCCACCGGTTTACAAGTAGGCACGGTATTGTTTGCATCAACGGAACGTACCGGTAACCGCGGTAAAGTATGGCTAAACACACTCACGATATGCGTGATGAGGTAGAATACGATGGCAACAAAACGCATGAAGAAAATCAGTTGCAGGGCATACCACTAAAACAGGTCGTATCGTTGACCGAATCAACAAGTTTGACGTGTTACTATGTAAGTAGAATGCCCAAGTTGCCTGCGTTCTATAAAGAAATGGTAAGCAATGAGTGATATCAGACCGCGTGTCGAAATCACACTTAATTTTTAAAAAATGATTAAATTAAAATGTAAGAATTTAGAACAGAATGCAAGACGCATGAAAGGAACGTTTTCATCTGTTTTACATTGCACCTGAAATAAACATTTTTTTACTTCCGCTTTGTAAATATGTTGAACACCATAAGCATTCGATCGCACGTTTCGCATTCACATAGATTCCCTAGTCAGCTAGTTCCAGAAAGGGCATCAGTGTTTCAAATACGTTTTATTAGGACGATTAGAATAAGGGGGGAAATAGGTAAACAAGTGTGCTGGATAATTTCACTTTGATTCGAGCTAAAAAATTTCACAAACAACGAACTATGCTGTGAGTGCAAAAAACGTTACCTGGTTGTTTAAGTTTTCCGCTCATTAGGGGTGGTGTGGACGGACGCCGTACACCTCCAGTATTCGCGACACTTGATACATTGGTCGGTATTGTCTGAGATGGGATCGAGGTAGTTGGTAATGACGTCAAACTGGTATCGTCTGTAAGATCAAGTCTATCCGAAACAGTTAGACGAGGGTTGAGTTCGGGTACAGGAGCACCCACCGGGAGGGGTTCACAACCCAGAAGGGTACGCAATCCACGTAGAAGATCCGGTGACACTCGATGGAGCATTTCAAACAAAGGGTTGATATTTCTAAACCAAGGACAGAATGTTAATCAATCTGATGAACTGCCAAAAGGCAAAGAAATATATAATACTGATAAGTAGTTTGGCAGATTTGATAATTTAGAAGAGATCCATTTGTGAAGAATCTGGACTTCGACAGGATTCGAACCGGCGACAGAAACGACATGCCCAGCTGAGGCTTTGTAGCTCAGCTGATAGAGCATTTGCCGCGTTTGGGCATGTTGTTTCTGTCGCTGGTTTGAATCCAGCCGAAGTCCAGATTTTTCGCAAATGGATCTCTTCTAAGATATATAATAAGTTTCGACCTTAGCCATAAATCACACCAACACGTTAAACATTACCAGAGGTGGGTATGTGATAACGTTTGAATCTCAGTATCGACTGACTGCGTTCGAAACCTACAGATCATTCTTTATTTATTCGAACGATCACAGTAAAATCAATACAATACAATACAACATAATACAATACAATACGTTTGCTGTCCACATATGTTAGATAATAACATGCTGGCCTTGCCATGCACGCGCCCAGGCTGACTACCTCTATAACACGTGACATTCAACGTGGCTCGAAGTAGACGACCTTTTGCCCCACATTTCAAAGGATAACGAACCATAAAAGCAATCGTGTTTATTCTGTGTGAGCCCGACAATCAACGCCTGACAGAGCGTCCAACACCGTTGGCGAGGACAACTCCATCGGCAACGATGCATTGGTGCCCTTCACGCACAGCCTCGTTCACTGTTCGGCAAGGCCAGGAACACTAATAACAGCAAAATCACAGACTCTGTTACACAACAAAATGCACATAACCAAATCCACAGTCTTCAGCGGTTTACATCACAAGACGAACAAAAGTAAGATTCAAAAATTTATATTGCCGGATAAGGCAAACGAATAAAAGGTCCACATATTGTCAACTCGACTCAAATCACACATATTCCTTTCAACTATTAGGTGATTCACTCGACGCAGTGCAAGCGTTCTCATAGGATCGCAAAAAAAAAAGCTGCACGATTTTACCGTATAAACATATTTCATATACTGCTATATATATATATACATATACATATATATATAGGTATATAATACGAAGTTAGACGTTCATATGCCAACCATTCTGGCGCGGTCAGCTGCAGTAATCCAAGCCAGTTCTATATCAGTAAACTTTACAACTCGACATTGAAAGTATATTAAACAATATGTTATGGTACACAATAGGCAAACTCACTTCACAACCCCCAAACGGATCATCTCTTCCAGACCACCGCGCACTCCGGTCACAATCCGATCTGTCATCGGTGGATGGTAGTTGCTTACGATCTGAAAGCACACAAACAGATTTCGGATCAAGCAGCGCATATCGTCAAGTTGAGTCAAGGAGAGGCTAGACACCTCCAGGGTCACCTAGGTGTCCTAGACAAGAACGCCTGGCATCAACAGCTTCTGATCTAAAAGTGCCACTGAACAACTTCAGAGAACAAAATTAAGGGCACTGAAGTGAACGCAAAGTAAAACCGAGAGCACGAGTTCCATTCAGACCGATTCAAATTCGCCGTCTTATTCGAAGAATGTGACTATTAACATTGTAGATAATCAGCATATCATAAAGCGGAAACAATAGGACTGGTTTTCTTATAATGAAATATGACGTTCCAGAAATAAAGTCGTGACCAATCCAAGCAAGCACGCAAGCACTGATGAAGCGAGAGTTAAAGAAAAACAACGGAACGTTAAGTGACAATCGCTGTAAGCGGAGCATTATCCGTATGCGCTGGCAGCATCATCTGAGATACAAGGTTCAACGACTTCTATTAAAAATTGATAGATACCATTTATGTGGGGTTATCTCACTTCATTCGTTAACGCATACCTACAATGTGGTTATCATATCGCGCATAATTTGCGCATCCCGGGTGTGGCTGAGAGAAAAAGAAAGTAATTCCATGGACAGCTTTTGACTGGATAGAGTGGTGTGAAGAAATTATCAGTAAGCCAAGTGTCCAGTGATTCTAAAGGGATTACCGACTCAACACGTTAAAAACGTGTTGAGTGACATTGGCCGTAGTCATTGAGGGTTATATCCGTCTGCTTTGGGGGAGTGCTTGTGCGTTAGCTGCCGTGGCCAAGTACGCACAGAGATGCGCAACAGGGGCACTATTGAATTCTGCTCGTCCCCATATCAGACAGTGTTCTCAAACAAGTGTTCAATGTCCTTCAGACCCCAGTCAGGAGGCCAGGAGTGCCCTACTGAAGCAGGCTTCAGTATGACTGCTTTCATAACACGAACCTAAGTCATAAGCTCGCAAACAAGCTGCCATCTGCAACCTCACCCACTACCCGCAAACAAGGCACAGTGTGATAGGCAGTGAGTTGCCATTCGTAAAATGTTACTATTGCACGCATTTCTTTCACAAAAATAAATAGAAACCTAGACGAGTAATAATTCAACTGTGTTATAAAATTGGCAGAAAATATTTTATTTCTATCACTCTAGTTGTGGGATCACTTGTTTCACAAAACTATTCCTCTTTATTAATTGCATTTGTTTCATGGTTTTGCACTAGTACTCGACTTGTATCATTGCTCGCATATAACCATTATAATAATAGCAGTAGTCATAGCGATATTAATAACAGTAGTAATGATACTTATAATAGAGCATCCCAAGGTAGTAACGCGGCAGATACAGTAGGTGAAAAAACCAACGTGAAGTATCTACCTACAGCTTCGACAGAATAAGATGTTTAATGCCATACTGTTGGGAAAAGGAACTTTTTCCCAAAAATTCGCATTATCTGCAAGGGAAATGGATTTCTTCATTTCCCGGGAACTAGAAAGCTCGTGAGGATTCTGGAACGTCCAGGAAGCTACTCTCGCTCCTGATTGGTCCATTCGGCGACCTAGGTCCAAGGCCACCGCAAACCTATAAATACAGTTGCTGTAAATCGCAATTTCGCCTTCGGGCTGAGCAGCAAATAAAGCTCGTTTGAAGGCCGTCTTTTTCCTTACTTGTTGGGGGGGTCTAAGTTGCGAGCTTTGCGTTCCGATATTTGAACTCTGATTTTCGTACCGCTTTGCAATATCGTTGCGTTCGTTCGTGATAGAGATACTGCTCGTGGTCTTGCGTTTGCTCTTGTCGTTTCTCTATCAGGTGGGGTCGTAACACATACAGAATGCTAAGTAACGTTTGTTTGACCAAGCCTAGGCCCGTGTGCTTACGCATGCATTTAAACATACGCACATGCATATATAGATTACGTAGGAGAGTAAGTAATAATACTGCTGTACACATGTTCATGATTACATGAGGTCAGGCTGAGGAATTTACCTAAACAGCACCACCAGGTCAATGACGTGACAAACGACACCTATCAATCTCATTAGATAAAGCTGCTCGATTATCTATCGACAAGACATAAATCTACTATGTGATTGTTCCACATCACTGGTGAACCAACAGTGTTGTACCAAAGCGCTTTACAGGCATAGTTGTGGCGAAGCTCAGATATAAATGTGGTATACAGACCGGAATAGTACAGACCATGAAACCACTTACTTTGATCAAAAAGTCAACGAGTGATAGCGCTATTGGCTGCGTACGTGGCGCCAAATGGTTCATCATGGCGAGTAGAGCGGGTTCTATAAAAAGATATCGGGAGAGGGACGTTGCTATTACCATTATTAATGGTGAAGTCAGTTTTTCAGACCAAAAACACGTTTAATGCACCCAGAGGGGTAAATTTTGGTCTTCAAATTATCATGGATATTATTATTATTTCACATGGGTCAAGTGAAAGATTAAGCATTAACAGTTGATAAAAATGGGCAAGCAGAAACGGAAAGAAAGAGAATATCGTGTAGGACAACTAAACAAACACCAAAACTCTCTATTGTCCGTTTACCATCATAACTTAGGCACTTTTTGGTTGCTGGTTATTTTGTTCTTCAACACTCAGATAAATTTGCAAGTGTACGGCCGTAGCTAAACAACATTTTAAAAAACCACAACAGCAAAGCCACTGGTCTAAAACCATAATCTTAAACGATCTATTGGATTCCAACCGCGAAAATGACTAAGCCTGATACTAAGTTTTTCGTACCCAGAGAACGCTTACATAATACGATACGGCAAGTACTGGGCTGACACACGCAAAATGTATCCGAGTTAAGGTAACCAACGAAGTGAAACTATCTCGAGTAAACAGAGGATACTTGTTCCCAACACCATCAAACTTCACCATTGTACACGCTGCTGCCACCAAATGGAAGCAATGATCCCTCAGATAGTTGCCGTAGAAAAAAAACGTACAAACGGTATCAACACGAGGTAGCCAAAACTTGCAACCGCACAGCAGTAATGCAGGCGCAGTCGTGTCGTGTTCCATAACGAGGGACGGATTTCACGCCATTATCAAGAAGTAGCTTGAGTAAACAAACACTCACTCAGTTTAGCGATAAGTAGGGCATCTTTAACAACATCGCCAAATGTAATACATCTTGCAGGACAGATGAATCTATCGACTGAAATCAGACTGTCGATGCCCACGGTGGGTGCAAACAAAGACCTCAGTCAGCAGTGAAGAGACACCTTGCATCAACTGCCACGTGGTCGAGCGCCCCTTTAACTGTCTGTGCACTGTCAATAAGCAGTGATATAGCATCCGCATAGTTGACGATTCACGCTGAATGTTCTATGTCAGCAGCAACCTAAGCGGACGAATGGCTATCATACTCACCAATATAGATGAATAATGGATGACCGATATCGTGGACTTTGTTCCCATTAAACAGTGAGAGACGATCCCGCTTATTGGTCCTGGAGAATTAAATAAAAGACGCATAGTAGATCGACTGATCAAAGACGAAATATTGAAAACTTGGCACATACAGTCAAAATGAAACCGCGCCTTGATTGCAGAGTACCAACAGATATTCAGATGGATTCACCACAACTGGCGAGTCGCCAACCGAATACACACATGGACTCCTCAGGAGTCTGAATTTACGTTGCAATCAGAAGGAAAATCGCCATTTTATCTCGCTGTGGCTTAACGAGCGGTAAATCAACCTGTGGATCGAAAATGCGCTCTGTTCATATTTAGTGACGATTGCATGTCGGCTTTATGTTGTCAAGTAAATATATACAAACAACTGGTATTGGTCCAAGCAAACACCGTGCCACTTACCCAAATTCATAATGCAGTCATTGGGCTTGAAAAACAACCAGTCGTAGAATAATGCCAGTTTCGCGTTAGCGGTGACCACCGCACACTGAACAAAAGAAGAGGTGCGTTAATTGACATTAACGTTGCGTAATGTTGTGGAACACAAATGCATAATACATCGCCCAAACCTGTCTCCATTTGTGGGCAGCATACACGGTTGTGTTTTCGATCACAACTTGTCGTAACACGTTACCACCTGCAGATATCGCGCACGCACTTTTATCACTCACTGTACTTTGTGATAGATCACAATTCGATGATCATTCATGTGCACTACGTAACTATAATTGTCCGGTATCAATTCACCAGCCGCTGTAAAATAGTGTTATCTCATAAATGTAGCTTTGAGGGCGATCAGCTGAGCATAGGCTGAACGTCATTGTTCCACTGGGAGATTGCAGAGGCACACTATGTCAACTGGTAGGTCACTTGCAACCCAAGACAGTAGACTGTCAGTTTCAGAAACATTTCCCGAACCACTGTAGGGAGAAGGAAATCATGTTATTTTACATTCGAATAAATCAAGCAGGAAGTGGATGAAGGAAGATCATTATGCAGAGATGATCGACGCTTTCTCATCGGTCAGTCAGAACAACCAAAAACAATAATTCCCACGTCGTCTCAACCGAGTGCTTTCCTAGGGTTAACCTAAATCGAGGTCAGTAGAACTAGCGAAATAGGAACATCACTCACAATTATTTTTTCAAAAAAAAATAACACAACAGCGACAGTTATGACCTACTGGACGCTGCGTATGGACCTCGTGGCAATGAACAGAAACAATCTAAATCAAAAAGTCCTGATTTGAATTTGACACTATACGGTCGTACCGCGTTGTGATAAAGCAGTGTGATCGAGTTAAACTATCCTCTACCATAGCGATCCTTCAAGATCACGCTTGATTAGTGAAAATGTTGTATACCACTCGGAAGGATTGGAGAGACAACATCATAATCCCCGGGTATACAGTGAGTGACGTCAATGAGGCCTAGGTGTGATACAGAAACATTTGTTTCACTCAGACGAACAGAATGCCAGAGACCAGATGAAGAATGAGAAAGTTTCTAATATCGAAATGAAATTCTAACGTTACTGCAGCCAGATCTTACCGCTGAAGGACACGTTCGGGATCGGTTAGACCGCATCATTGTAGCCAACCGCGAGCGACACACGCAATTAATAGTGCCTGAGATCGAATGCCTTAGCCCCCAGTATGAGAAGGATAGAGGCTGACAACGATACCAACGAAGCCGTGACGATGTACACAAAAGTGAACGTAAAAAAGTGCGTTTTTTTAGACCAACAAGTTATGAATTCAAAATGTGACGCTTAGTAACTTGGTTATGTCAATTAGACGATACAGTTTCACTGAGCAATGTGGGAGCTATTTTCTAAACTGACGCAAACATCATGGCTCGCATGTAGTCGATTCTGATCGACAAACAAATCAATAATGAGAAACGGGCAAACTAAACTAACCGTGGACTGTGACAAAATCCATGAGATGACATTCCATCTAGGAATCAGAGTTGAAGCCAACATTTCATTATCCGGATAGAAATATGTAACAATATAGCGTAACAAGCAGACTCGAAGACTTTGGCTCTCCGGGGTCGAAAAAAATTTGCGCTGAAAATAAAATGAAGACCGAACCATGAAGTTTTAGCCTGTTTTGCTGGAATGAGTGTTAAACGTGCATGATTTTAAAGAAATAAAAGAGATGAAGTACATGAAAAGTGCCCGTACTTGTAGACGCCAAATTACGGAAGATCATTGTTGAGCACAATGTAACACTGAGATTTCTGATAGACAAATGAAAATGTACCAGTCTGGAAGAAAAGTGACTTAAAAACATCTCGAATGTTGTCGAAAGCTATTCATAAATTATTACACATTGTTCTTACTGTTAAAAAAAACAGTAGAGTGAAAGTTGAACGTCTCTGAGTAGCCGTAACAATAGGAATACAGACTGTCACTACCAGCACTGACAACAATATATCACCAATTGACACGGACACCATAATGCCACGCAACTATGCCCTATTTAAAAATAAATGAATAAGTAGGTGGCGAAGTTTATAAAGTAACTTTTACACTAATGCAGTCAAAAGCAACAAGTCAAAAAATTTAAAAAATAAGCAACTGAACTGCACATGGCAACAAGATGGCAATCACAAGGTACAGCTTTCATGTGTGATATCACTATAGCATCTCATTACTTGGTCTTACTTCACAGACCACTCAGCCAAATGATGGCGAAAGTTAGGCAAGTGAAACTAATTAGCCGCCAGTCCACTAACGGTTCGGGCCGCACATTGTGTAGGTTACGGATTTGCAATCAGGAAAACGAGTCATCCACAGTTAGTAATCAACCGGAAACTGTCGTTTGCCCGTTAGCATCTTCTTATTTCACGTCAAGAGTTCGCAGCATTGACAAAAAGTATTCGGCATGACGGATCACTAGTTGACATTTTCAATATAGGATTCAACCCCATAGGTGATAAGACTTTCACATCGATTAAGTACCGGGGCAATAACTTGCGTTTATATGACGACGCTGGTAAATATATGCCGTTTAATCATGATAAACATCACAACTTGTTAGAGCAGCAATAACACAGTACACAAATGGAAATCAAGCATCAAAGTATCAGCATCCCCCATTGATACTATCAGGATCTGGAATATCTGACAAGCATAAGCACATGATCTAAGAAATCACGCAGAATTAAACGCAATTTTAACATACACCAGAAGGCTACTCGCGAGCGAGTTTGTAATGCTTGACTAAAAGCATGTCAATAGAACGCCCGCCAACGCAGTATCGACAGCACTCCGTTTGTCACTTTGTTCAAACCACTGCTCCATTACATAAACTTCGCAGCCTTGGAGAAACAAATATTGACTAGAAACGCACAGTCAACTGCTTTGTATACGTTCTAGTTCCCTTGAGTATCATTCGCAGAAACATTAGTTGATTAGGAAAGAACGAATTGAATGACGAAACAAACCGATACAGGGTCGACAAGCCTGAATATTTTGTTAGTAACTAGGATCACGTGTGCAGCCATACTCCCTCCATTTGCGATTGTAGGGATACCAATGATCTGTTAGCAGGCACGCACACTATCCCAGTTTAATTGCAATAAATAGTACTGAAAGTTAAAGCTAGGTCTCAGATATAACCTTCCAAATTTGCAGACTACCAGAGTCTGCTCAACAAATTAATAATCCACCGGAGTACTGTTTTCAGTAAGCAAAAAGATGTCCGTCTATTCCAATTTGCTTTCAATCAAACTGCAATCTTGAATATTTCAAATTGGAAGATTTTTCTAATGAATGATTCTAAACTCTGTATGAAAACCAAACTTTATCGACCATATGAGTGGATTTCTTGCCCGGTAGTCTAGATGCGACAAATAGTTCACTTTACTTCCAGACAAAACAAGCTAAAATGATGAATGATTTACAAAGCAGACTCGTGAGGACTTCCATAGTAGAAAACCACCAGATCATCACAGACAGTAACACAGATGACCACACCCACACTTGACACCCGTAAAACCGAAGAGAAAGAGTGAAACCTAAATATTAAAACCATCTCCGTCTAAACCCCATCGTCCAACATGCACACACCCTACAAACAACAATGCTAGCCGTAAATAAGAGTAAGGTGACACCTGCAACTTGCGACTTTCACTGCCCTGCTGCATCAATTGCATTCGTTTCACAGAAGGCCCAGTTAAAAATAGGGACATTCAAGCCACTAATTCCGATTAGTCACAATCTCTCCTGAGGTCTCCAACAACCGGCCCCATAAGCCACCAGGGCCTCAGCCTGAGAGACGAACCCGGCCCACAATAGATAACTGATTGATAACTGGGTTTACATCCCCATATCAAGTCATCAGCTGTCCACCTTACAACTCATACCAGCTTAGCGCGGCCCCAATAAAGTTATCGCGACCATAGACTACTAGATAATAATCTTGATACATAGCCAGTTTGTGAACACAGCAAATGAATTCGTTCAATTCTCGCTACCAACTGCTTGATTTTAAACCCCATCGTTACTTATCCGTTGCTCTAAATCGATTCAAATTACCACACTCAGATACTGATGGTGGAACATTTGGAAATGACCGACGTTCCCTACGTCCCATAATCGTACGGCAAAGTTACCTTATATCTTCGACCCTTAGGCCCTGGTTTCTAGAAATGTCCTCTATCAGCGGATGTCTTCTTAATCCTGAATAAACAAGTGTCCCCCTCATCTCCTATACCTTCGCCACTGCTGACTCAACTTTCGAACTCATTAGTAGCCATAATTTTAGTATCCCAAGCTAAATAACTAGTCGGGAGTCTCGAAGAACCACTTTGCGCAATGAGGCCACAAATCACGTTCCGAATGATTTGGCACAACATATGGTCAAAAATAGCCTGTTTAAGCTGTAAGTCAACTAGCAATATCTTATGGTCAGCACAGTCAGCATCAATCAGCCTTTTATCAGGCAGGTTCACGCTAACATTTTGTTAGTGCTGTGGACAGCCATCGATTATTTTGTCCACAAGAAAAATGAACACTAATGACGAAATTAGACGGTCTTGACAAACGCCGACCGTAGTGCTAACCTGCTGAAGCAAGCAACATTGGCTTTATTCGCACTCCAAACGTTCGATACTTCTGCCAAACTGTACAAAAAGGTGCTTAACTTAATAAAACTCGAATGTAAATGGGAGCTAGCAAAATCACTGACAATAAACAGTGAATGTGAAACGCGCACCTGAAAGAAATCCTGGTAGCGATTAACAGGTACTCGTGGTACGCAATGCACATTTTTCATCATCCATCTGGCCCACTGTTCCATTTCGTGGGGTATAAGTGTTTGTGTGAAGCATTGCGGAGTGGTAATTTCCAAAATTTCGGCCAGACCTTTAATATAAAGAAAAGATACAGGCTCACCGACGACAAAAACGCATCGACCACAAATTGAGAAAACCAAATAGAATGTGAATCAACTCTGAAGCTGTCAACATAATACTCTATATACCCGCGATTACCACGAGGATAAAAGCAAGGGAAAGAGTATACATAAGCAGCTATGGTCAACTAATCGTTGTGATCGTCTAAACATCGTCACTGCGTCATTAGGGTCTGTAAACCCAACGCACGTTTTTAGAACAATTACTTAGGAAACATCACATGAAGGTTTAGTCACAACTGTCTATCGTAATAAGAACAAGCAACGCAACTACTTTGATTAATGTAAAATAACAGTGAACACTGAATAAAATATCACCGAGATATGAAACTGTATAAGTCTAAGGAGTATAAGCGATATCAATGCTGACAGGATGAAACAAACAAGTGTCAAAATGGTGGTCATGTAGCCATCGTCTCGCCCATTGTCTTTCTGGAATAATTAATTCTAATTTCCTAAAGCCGTCCAATAAGCATGAGACTTTAGATCACATCTCAATTCGTGGTCCGCCAGTAGCTGCCAGGCCCGGACGTTTGGTTCCTGATAAACGCGCTACCACTTGTAACAGATAAATCGACCCTCGAAGAGTCCGTGGTCTTCGCTACTCCATATATTTTCTTGAAAGGACTCCAATGATTGGTGTCTATGTGTGGACTACACAAGTGTCAATTAAGTCGCCGCTGAAGATCGATGTCCTGTCCCACGCATTCACGCTATCACATTTGATCTGCACGGCAAGACTATATTCTCTAAAGTCGACCTGATACGGGCTTACCAGCAAATTTCTGTAGCGGAAAACGTACCGAAAACTGCAAACGGACTGTTTGAATTTTAGTGGATGCTCTTTGGGTTAAGAAATCTAACCCAAACCTTCCAACGTCTAACCGACAAAGTGCTACGTAGTTTGGATTTAGCTCACCTATACATCGACGATATTTTAATCGTCAGCACTAGCCCTAAGGAACGTCAAACCCATTTGTTCTCATCTTTCCAACACTTGAGTGATTTTGTTATTTCATATAAACTGAACACCATCCATAATTGACCGCAGCTGTCGCACTCCTACAGACGTTGCAGTCGGCCCCTTTTGGAATTGTTATCAATCCTTTCAAATGTAGGTTCGCAGTGCCATCACTGGACATCCTTGGACAACATAACAACACAATTGGAATACATCCGCCTTCTGTCAATGTGGCCGCCACCAGAGATTTTCCTCAACCCACTTCCGGTACGTCAGCTTAGTCATCTTATTGGCACGGTTAACTATTATAGCCGTTTCCTACCGAACCTTGCTAGCACATTGAAGCCACTCACACATTCATCTGTTGGGCTTCAAACGGAATGAACTCTTACAAATACCTGAGACATTAATCAGTTTGTTTAACTCGATGAACCATACGCTTGCGCAAGCAACATCCATTCATCAACTGAATGCCTCCGCTCCTATCAGTATCACTACTGATGCGCCAGATTTGGTTGTTAGAGCTGTACTTCAGCAATTGGCTGATAACAAATGGCAACCTTTCTTGTTTTTCTCCTAATCTTCGAGGCCAGCACAAACTTGCTACAGAACGTTCAGTCGTGAATTATTGGCAATCTACTTGGCCATCAAATCTTTCCGTCATTTTGTTGTGTGTTCATCGACCACAAGCCATCAACGTATGCCCTATCGGTCAAACCTGATTGCTATTCACCACGTGAATTGTGTCACTTGGATTACACTTCCCAGTAAAAATCGGACATCCGATAAGTTAAGGGAGGATAAAACGCGGTAGCCGATGCTCGAGAGTCGAACTGGCAAACATCCCGTTCGACAGTTTCATCGACTTTGTGCATATGGCTAAGCTTCATAGCCAGCGACCCTAACATAGATAAACACAAGGACTTAATAAGCACTCAGCAAACAACGTATCAGGAAGTGTTAATTTTTTGTGATTTTTCTACAAAATCATTGAGACCAACAGTTTCACACTGTTTTCGATGACCATTCACATTCAGGAGCCAAAGCATCCACAAAATTTATTTCTGAACAATTCGTTTGGTTCGGCATGAACGAGGATATTGGCGATTGAACGCGTTGTTGCTTGGCTCGCAAACCATCCAAGATCCATCGTCATACCGTCATTCCGCTTGGATCATTTTCATCTCCCGATGTTCGCTTCGATCACGTATACATTGGCGTTGGTAGATCCTTGCTACCACCGAAAGGTTTCCGATATCTCATCACATGTATCAACAGATTTACTCGGTGGCCAGAAGTTTTTCCAATACGTGACACCATTACTCAAACCCTGGTAACAGCATTCGTAGTCGGATGGATTTCACGCTTTGGTATGCCATCCACTATAACTACGGACCGCGGTGCCCAGTTCCAGTCACATTTATTTGAGCAACTCATACGTCTCCTTGGAATTTAACGGGTTCGTACCACAGCGTATCATCCACAATCTAACGGAAGGATCGGAAGATTTCACCGGACATTAAAGGCTGCTGTGACTACCAAACCAGAATCAATCGCTTGGTTTAATTAACTATCACTTGTGCTTCTTGGACTGCTCAACGCTGTACGTGCTGATAGTCAATGCTTCCCAGCACAGCTTACCTACGGCACCAGCTTTTATTAACCTGGTCAACTACTAACCCATTCGGACAACGAAACCTTTCCTGACCCAACAAACTACTTAAGTCGCTTGCAGCATTTTATGTCCATGTTAAGTTACCAACCACCACAATTACACGGCAACCCCATCAATTATCCCAACAAACTGGCTGACTGTTCGGACATACTTCTCCACCGTGAAAAGTTCGAAGAATTTCTACAACCAGCATAGAAAGGTCCGTATTTTGTTTTGAATCGCTCGGACAAACAGTATATGCTAAACGCCGGTGCATCCTGCAACAACGTGTGGCAGTTAAGCATCATTGCGAACCACTGGTGCAATGTTGTTTGATGGTGATGATGATGTCGATCGACCGTATCATTCCACTACTACTGGGGAATCTATTACAACTGACCCGTAAACACTACCTAAAAAAAGCTCGTACTGTTGTGACCGCAAAAGACGCTTGGCCTGAGAATTCGTTTATTGCACAAACGCCCGTATAGGTCATGTCGAAAATCAAACCACAAACGCGTATACTCATTTGCAAGTTAGATATGCATTCACATCCATCATTGTCATTCGCCTTGGTGGAACTTCTGCCGAGCGCGTACACACTATTTCGATAGTCTCTCCTTGTCCTCCTTATTCCTGGCATTCGCAGCTTGCCCTATTGTTCCTGAACGTTGCCTGTGGGTAACATACTACTTGTCAGTAATATACTACTCACAACGAAACTGCCTGTCATACAACACTTTTCTCCCTTCTCAGGTTCCTTGGTTCCACCGTATCTGCTGGCGAATTCTCTCCGATCGACGCGGTGTTTCCTCCCGGATTATTGATCTTCTGGTTCGCCG